>VZRZ01001488.1:92850-183609 GCA_013398175.1 Climacteris rufus | reverse complement strand
TTTTTTTTTTTTTTGTTTAGAATTAATCTTCAGTTTCTATTCATTTTTTAGCAACAGACAGAGTGAAGGGATATTAGTACTGAACAGGTTTGGGGTTTAGACTGATTTTTTCATGGTAAGTGAAATTCTTGGGGGATGATTTGGGTTTTATTTAAAGTATATATGAAGACTTAGCCCTGGATGTTGGAATGGTGGGCTGCCTTGGTGGAGCTGGGAGGTGGCAGTGTGCCCCTTCCCACTGGGACAGGGATGCTGTATGGAAGGGGACAAGTGACCAGTGCAAAGAGCTGCCCTTGTGCAAGACACCAGCAACTCTGAGCCACGTTGTAACTTGAAAATGTATGGGTTTTGCTTTTCATACTCGGGGTTTGATCCTTTCTTAATGGGTGTTAACTGTTACTGGTGGACTGATTCCCAAGCTGCTGAGTTAACTTTTAATTTATGGTTCACACTGGGCATGCTTGTCAGCAGTTAGTATGGGAATTGTGTATTGGAGATGGTCCCAATATTCCTCATGATTTGAAGTATTGAAGAGGTACGTGTAAATAAAGCACAGATAGTTGCTGCTTATTTTTTTTTTTTAGTTGTGTTTCAACTCCAGCTATTAAGAAGACAGGCATAAGTTGGTCTTGCTGCTACAATCGTCTTTACTTTGAAATTTGTTACTGCTCCTACCTTACAATCACGTAATTTTGAGATTGAATAATATCATGTTAAGCATTTCGAGTTTTACACAATTCACCTTTTTAAATATTAGGCATTATGCTCCCTTTAAAAACCATGTCTAAGCCCGATTTTCTGAGGGTTTTAAACTCTTAAGAATTCAGGGAACGAACTTGCTCCAGATTAGGACAACTCTCTGCGTAAAGATGTGATCTGTGTGTGTGAGAGAGGGGTTGGAGCTACTGCAGCAAACAGGCAGCTGGTCAAAACTCTCAGTATAGCTTAAAGATCAGCTGAGCTCACAACACAGACATATCTGGTGGCAGCTAGCTGAACAAACCACTCCAAAGGAAGAAAATTACCTGATTATGGATGCGTTTTTATTTTAGAAGTAATTGTTCTGAGAGGGTGTTTTTTACCGTATTGAACACCAGAGGGCATGAAAGCATGTTTCCACAGAGAGAGAAATGCTGTGCAAACATGTTAAAGCACTTCCGAAATCTCATCGATTCCATGGTATCAAAACCTATGAAAATCGGGACTGCTTTACAGCATCACAGAATCACTCAGGTTGCAAGGCACCTCTGGAAATCCTTTAGTCCAACTCCCCTGCTCAGTCAGGGTCACCTGGAGCAGGTGGTCCAAGACCATGTTGCTTGTTGGGTTTATGACTATGTGTATTTTGGATGTGCTTGCAACCTGACGTGACTGAAACTATTACTGTAGTTTTGCATCTTTTCTTTTGTTTGTTTGTTTTTGTCAAGAACATTTCAGTAAATTCTTATAGTGAATTTTCTTCATTCATCTGCAGCAACAAATGGTCTAATATTACTTTTGGGTCTGTTAAGCTTTTAGGGTACTTTGCGATGCCAAACATTACCTCTGTATTTCATCCTTTTCCTGAGTTAATTTCATTATTTATATTAGGAATTTTATGATAGTACTTTCAATATAAAGTCTAAATAAAGCTGTTTCATTATCTAATCTAGTAATTCTTGTGTTAAGATCGGGCAATTTAATAAGTCAGTAGAGCTAAAGGAATGAATTATAAATATCATTATTTTAATTTTCATATACTTAAGCAGAAAATTAATGGGAATAAATATAAAGAAAATTATTAAAAACAAAATATAATACTTCTTCCTACATGTAATATAATTCCTTGTTCCAAAATGAAGTTTATTACATTTATGTTTACATTACATTTATATTACTATAAGTTGTAAATTATTGTACATTAGAGTCGTGTGTTAAAGAAGATTCCAGTCTTAGTTCAGATACTGATATCCATTCAGGTTTAGGATAAAACAGCTAAATTCCCTACTTTATCTCCCATTTTCATTGCATAAAAAATGCTAATTTACAGATGGATAATTTTCATTTTGATAAACTGTTGAAACACACAAAATACATACCTAAAGTGTTCTTCTGCATATTTTATTTAAAGGTTCTATTTAAATACAAAATAAGTAGAATTTTGGTTCAGTCAGTTTGTTCATGAAAAGCCTTAGCAATACATGGGAATTCTGCATTTTGAATCAATGTTTAGGTATTTAGATAAGAGAGTTATCTCCACTTTTTTGTTGCAGGCACCTCTTCTGGGATTTTCCAATATTTTTTTCTGCCATGTTGATAACCAATTTACGCTACTCATTTTCACAGGGTATATTTTACTTGAGGCTAAAAGAAAACTGCTTTTTGCTAATTCCCTAGAGAATGCATCCTGGGCAGCCCTCATTCCTTTCTTCTGAATAAGACTGATGCAGAAGACAAACGTCCCCATACCTATTAATGTTGTCCATCATCTTTGAAAGACAGATGGATTTGCCTATCTGAGCAGCGGGAGAATCTATCCATGCTTTTTAACTGTCACACAGACAAACAGGGCTGAGTTACACAGACAAACAGGGCTGAGTTGCACAGACTTTAAGACTCAGATTTCCCAGGTCTTGCTGGCAGTTAATTCTATCTTCTTGTGCTCAAGCATTGAGGCAGGATCTTCATTTCCATACTTAAAAAAGATCACTTAATGCTATACATGATGCACCCAGGATTTCTTAT
The DNA here is from genome assembly GCA_013398175.1 of Climacteris rufus. Classification (NCBI taxonomy): domain Eukaryota; kingdom Metazoa; phylum Chordata; class Aves; order Passeriformes; family Climacteridae; genus Climacteris; species Climacteris rufus. Next base: position 180,885 of record VZRZ01001488.1, on the reverse strand, counting down.
ATGTGTTAACAGCAAATCCAGTAAATTAAAAAGTAGACTATAAATAAAACTTGTTTCTTTTGCATTTCAGCACTGTCCAGGGCTGTCCCATTTTTTGCCCTTGTCCTAAGGCACTTCTCAAATTAGCTCTGATCTAAGTGACTCTGATGCCACTTCTGTTGCAGTCACCTAGAAGTAGTATGTGTTCCTGCCAAATAGTTCTTGAAATCCCACTAAAAGCATAGGATTTTAAGTGTTCAGGGCAAGGAATTACTCTATTTCTCTGACAGATATGTGAAGAATCAAAGAAAACCTGAAAGCCTTCCTAGGTAATTTGCTGAATATACATTTTGTTTATCTGTGAATCCCCTTTCAATAAGCCAGCTCCAAACATGAGTCAAAGGTGCCTGGTAATCGTTTGCACAAGCTCTTCAATTTCATTTGTACTAAAATTAGGTTCCTCAGTAGTTCTAGAGACACCATTTGTCCTTGAAGTTTATCAGCATCCTTTGAAAGAACAGATAAATAAAAAAGCTTTGTTTTCAGGAGTGATTTAAAAAATAATGACTACAAAATACATTTCTTAGGTAAAACAACTTTTTTTTTGTAAATATAGGTAATAAAATTTGTTGGAAAATTATCAGGAATAACTGCATTTCTATGCCACATATTATTTAATCTGACTCCCTTTTAAAAAAAAAAACTTTCAATTGTGTTTTTTACAGTTTTCTGTGGTTATAACTCTGTAAACTGCAGATCAGTGTGCGGTGCTTGTATAATGTCCATAGATAAGCATAATATTCCATACCAGGAATAACATCTGTTTATACAGACTGCAGGAGATGTCATTTAATTCGGAGAAAAACCTTGGTCAGTAAAAGCTGTTTGTGCAAACTCGTAAAAACTCTACTAGACATATTTCAATAGTCTTAACATTTCTGCATAGCTTAGCACCTTAGTTATTGAAATAAGTTATTTCTGAGCTCAGGGGTCTCCTGGCGCTCATTCTGATATTCCCTTCTTGATGATACCTGTCACCTATAGTAGGTAGTGTCTGTATGCATGTCTAATTGAAAAGCTATCTCTTTAGGCCAGTACATCTCTGACATCTCTCTTCTTGCTCTCCAGTATTAGTACTTTAATCTGTAGGAAAGAATTTCACACTTTTTTATGCTTCATATGGTTATCTATTCATGTGGTTTGCTTCCAGCACAGACAAAGTCATTTTACTTTCTGAGAGAGAGATTGCTGCTTCATTAAATGTCTCTGGTGACAATGACAAGAGCACCAAACTTGCTCTCACTTTAAATTAGTCATCACTATTTACAATAATTTCCACACATAAATATATTAGACACCACAAATAGTTCATGACTGATGAAACAAAACCTGTTATACATGCATTTAAAATGAGGTTGGCTTATAGTCAAACTAGCAGTAGCAAAAAATTACATTACTATAAAAGTTACTGGAAAAGCAAAATTCAGATATTTTATGATGTTTTCAGAATTATTATGTATTTCCTAATCACAAAATGAGTGTGTGCAAGTGCATGCTTGTGTATGTATGTTTGCATGTCCTCCTTCTAGATCATTTTTAACCCTTTGGTGTAATAGTTTTATAGGAATCTGGGAAATAATTAAAATGGTTGGAAGTTCACAATTATAGTAGACTAGATATTTAAAATATCATTTTGACAGAAGGGCTACAGGCTATGCCGACTCTTTATAAATCACAAACAATTCTTAACAGAGCATTCTTTTGGGTGCTCCAGTTACTATCAGTGCTACCAACCACTTCAAAAACTGTTCAAGTAAAAAAGTCTTATAGAACTATTTTAGCCAGATTTTTTCAAAAGGGAAAGGACTACAGGTTTAAGCATTAAAGCCAAGAAGGGATGGTAAATAATAATAATAATCAGAAATAATTTACAGTGCAAAGAGATAAGGGTCTTGCGTAGAATCTTACACTGAACAAAATATAATCAGAACATGCCTTTTTCTGGATACTTAGTACCAAATGAAATACTTTGTGGTTTATTTTTCATTGTATCCATTAATAGGACCAAGCTGCTATCAAAAATATGATATATTCAGACTCCCTGGCTTGTTAAAAAAGATCAGAGTGGTGGAAAAAATGAAAGACTGAAAGAAATGTGCTTGCCTTTTGAGGGGTTGAAAGTTCAGGTTTTCAGTTTATTACACAAAGTAAGAATTAAAGTAGGGGTTTTTCTTTAGGGTGATTTTTTTTTTCAGGTGAAAAAGGAGTATTTCAAATTTCAGAATACTTATTTCAGAAGAAAATATCTCTATTGTGAGGTATAACATTCTGAGCAGGAATAATATACAAAATGGAAGTTATAAGAAATTTTTTTGAAAAATCATCTTGAAGTTACCTAAAAACTACATGAGATGTAGAAAGTAATTTTATTTGATTCTAGGCCTTACTTATTTTTAGCTTTCCAGCATAAATCTTTATTGAGGCACTTCTATATGAAACTCTAAACACTATCATTCTACTGGGAAAAATTAAAATGTAAGTTTATCCTGTATTCAAATTGTTTACTCCTAATTCTTGTTTTGATAGTTGTGTTTCATTTGTCCTGATAGTGGTGAAAGGAAAAAAACTCAAAAAATATCTAGTCTGTAATAGAATTTACATTAATATTATCAAATTATTTATAATTTGAATTGTATAAGATATCTTTTTGAAATACTGGGTAAATACTTGATTTTAACTACACAATATTCAGTCATTTTGTTTGGAGATGTCTAACTAAGCCATCAGACAGTGTTTGAAAACAGAAGGAATACTTCTGAGAGAAGCATCTGTAAAATACTGAATGCTAATGTAAGCCATTCTGCCTGTTGTAATGTCCCCAGTTTGAACTCTTTCTGAGTTTCCTGTTGATAAATAAGATTTTTTTAAACAAAACATCAGAGTTTATATCATAGAACCATAATAACACAGAATGCTTTGAGTTGGAAAGAACCTTAAATATCATCTAGTTCTGACTGCCCTGTCATGGCCAGGGACACCTTCCACTAGACCAGGGTACTCAGAGCTACATCCAACCTGGTCTTAAACATTTCCAGGGATGGAACATCCACAGCTACTCTGGGCAACCTGTTCCAGTGCCTCACCACCCTCACAGTAAAGAACTTCCTCTCAATACCTAATCTAAACCTACTTTCTCTCCGTTTGAAGCCATTCACCCCTTGTTCTGTCAATACATACTCTTGAGAATTGTCTCTCCTCATCTTCCTTGTAAGCTCCCTTCAGGTACTGGAAGGCCACAGGTAGGTGACCCCAAAGCCTTCTCTTTTCCAGGCTGGACAAGCCCAGGTCTCTCAGTCTTTCTCATAGGAGACATGTTCCATCCCTTTGATCATCCTTATGGCCTCCTCTGGACTTGCTTCAGCAGGTCCATGTCCTTCCTATTGTGGCTGTCAGGTCTGTAGTTTCCAGGTTCTGCCTTTCTACCTTTTTTAAAGACGGGTACAATGTTTCCCCTTTTCCACTCACCTGGAGCATCACCCACTTCCCTCAGGACTCTGGGATGCATGTCATTGGGTCCCATTGACTTAATGTACATTCAGAGTCCTCAGGTAGTCATGAACCTGATCTTTACTTACAGTGGGAGGGACTTTGCTCTGCAGGCCCCATCCTGTAGTCCCTCCACTTGAGAAGTGTGGGAAGGGAGGCTATCAAAGAAGCCCAAGGCAAGAATATTGTTGAGTACCTCATCCTTCTGTTCATCCTTGTTAGCAGTTTTCCAGCCTTATTTAACAGGGGCATTACTCTTTCTTCGCCCTTCCTTTTCTGGTTAGCATACCTATAGAAGCCCGTCTTGGTATTCTTTGTGTTCCTTGCCAAGTTCAGTCCCAGCTTTGCCTTGGCCTTCCTGACTGCATCCTGAACAATCGTACTTCTCTGTACTATTCCCAGCTCACCTGTCCTAGCTTCAACTGTCTAAGCATTTCCTTCTTTCTCTTTAGTTTGACCAGTAGATCCTGACTCAGTCACAACAGTAACTGTAACATCCTTTTTCTCAAAGTGCAACACTGCATACAATAGAACAACAGAGAATAGAGGCTTTGGGAATGCTGCCTGTGAAGAATGAGAATGCCTGTGCAGGAGCCACAAAGGGAGGATGCAGGAATGCCCTATTGCTTCCCACAGCTTAAAAGTAACCTCAGTATTTTTCTTTCTGTTTTCTATATCTACCACTACTTCGTTTGCCAAAATAGGAAAGTAAACCAAGTCTGTGAGTATATTTATGCTTATGACCAGACCTACTTACAAGAGGTTTCATTTACCTGACTTCAGCTGACCAAAAAAAGCCTTATTTCATGTGATTTTGTGTGCTGTTTACTATTACAAGTTTCATGTTTTTAATTATGCTATGTATTATTTTGCTATTTGTTTATATGAAATTTTTCTATTAAAAATAGAAGTAGTTGATATATATGGGGAAATAGTAAAGATTTTTATAAATGCTGCACCTTTTGTAGATCCTGTAAACCTGAAGGCATCATGACACACTACAGTGGTGCCACTGACCAGCTTGCAGTGTGGGGCTGATATCCCAGGATCTGTCAAAAAATGTAGAGCAAAAGTTGTGATCACAAAACTCCGTAAAATACCAAGGATATTGCACCATAATTGTTTATTACAGTATTCATTTCTATAAGAAGTCTGGATTATCACTGAATGCAATGATTGATTATACCTCTTTTATATAAAACTATGGATTTATTTACTCACACTATTGAGCTATTTTTTCCACAAAGCACTTCTAACAAATAGCAACTTCATGTCAAATCATTTTATGTTATTTGAGTGCTTCTAGAAATGTTTTCTTTTGGTCTGAGAGAAAAAGAAAATGGCAGGAAGAGTCTAGCAACTTCTCTGTAGAAGTAAAGGTGTGCTACAGAATTATTTCTCCTTCACTTCTGTGAATTTCTATAAACACTGTGACATGTTTTGGTACAATGATCTACTTCATGCCACTGCAAAGTGACAATAAGTGGTTTTGATATCAAGGTATAAATTTAGTCTTTTGTAATCTTGTAAGAAGCTTATTCCTATGACCTTATTCTGTTTGCCTTCATTAGAAGATTTGGTGCCAGAGTGAAGGAAAGGCACTGAGGAAAGAGAGCCCACAATAAACATGTTCAGTTCATTTGGTTCAGTTTTCTGTATTATAAGAAGAAAGAAAGCACATGCTGCTGTACATGTGTTGTACAAAATCCTTTCCAGAAACAAAATATAAAAATGAAAAATATCTGGCAATATTAAGACATTTAGATTGTAATTCTAAAGTGCAGCCTACCCTGGTTTTATTTGCCAGACGAGAAATATTGATCTTGGCAGTGCTTACATTCAGTATTATTCAGGCATGTTTAAAGCGATCTATTAATCACTCAGTCTTTAATGGTATCATGATTTTGAAGAAGACTATAGTTTATGACACTCTGAAGGCACCTTACTAACCACTGTTGGAATGATCACAACTCCATTCCTTTGAAAATTAGTTGCTATATTATTATAATTGAGTTATATAGACTATACATTTAACTGCTTAAATAACAAAGTGACTTTTGGCATTCTGTAGGGTTTCACAAAAATATTGAAAACTTATGGTGTGAAGACATTTGTGGTCAGTTGATGCTGTAGTGCATTTGTCAGTGTAACAGGAGAAAAATGATTCTTCCAAGGAGCAACGTGTAGCCATTTATCGTACATTTACAATCTTTCTGAAGAGTGTACTTACTCTTAGTACCCTTTACCATGAAAATGGTACATTTTGTCAAATAATTGATTGATAGTCATAATGTATCCCTAGGAATTTCTTTCTCTGAGTCTCTGAACTTTTCTGATAAAGCCCTGAGTAATTCTAAATTTTCATTTTTACCCTTGCTCTGGGAGAATACTCAGTGTTTCTTTATCATGTTTCTTATGAATAAAAATATCTGGTTTTATTTTGTTTCAAAAATCCCTGGAAGCAGAGAATACTCTGCCTACCAGTGTTGAGAAATCATAGCCATGTTGAGAGGTGCTTGCCTTTAGTACTACTAGAGCTAGTCTGAAACAATTGTATGCAAGAGTTGAGACTTGAATAAAAAATAAAGTATAAAACAAATAGAAGCACAAACCCAGCCAGCTAAACAAACAAAAAGACACTGAACTGGAATGACCCTAGGTAGGAAGGAACTGAGTTCAATTCTCAACGTCACTGCTGGTAATTCAGCACAGGAGTGATGTCATTGAGAAAAGCTGCAAAGAGGCCTGAAAATTATCTACCAGACTGAGACGTACTTTCTTAGAATGGCTGATCTCTTGTAGATCATTAACCCCTCTCAGAAAAGCTGCTTAATGTTGTAAATTGATTCTCTTAAGAAACTATGAGGATGGAGGACACACTTGAAGAGAGCTAAGAATTAAACAAAGAGGCAATTGAGGGATTTGTGATCATGTTTCCAGCAGCAGTTTTATTCCCTGTTTACTAGCTCCTTACTCTGCTGAGGGTACACGTTGGGGGCTGCAGCAGATTTTGATTTTGAGTTTCTTTTGTTCATTTGGTTGGGTTTTTTTTCTCTGCATATTCTGTAGCAGATGCCAGGTGGAAAAGGTTGTTCAAATATAATCCATATTAAAAATACTTTCAACAGACTGTTAAGAATTTGCAGGGTTTTGTCTGGGCAGCAGTGAATAATCAGAGCATTGGCTATTTCTGGGCTGCCTTAGCTCCATGGTTCTCTGCTCTTTAGTGGCTGCTGTAACTATCTAAGGGTTTACTGTAAGAGTTCTCACTTGAATAATGCGATAAGAGCCCTGAATATAGGAGATGTTTATGCAAAGGGCAAGCCTCATGCAGCAGGAAATCCCAGTTATCCCTTTAGCCTGTGCTCTCAGCCAGCCACATCTCTGCCAAAGCATACCATAGGGAAAGGACATACCCTTACACAGTTACAAGTGCTTCATGATTAGTGTGGGGCACTTCCAGCACTACTGTCCTGTGTCCCCTCAGGGATATATTTATTAGAGGATTTTAGAGTTAGCTTTTCCAATGGCCTTTCTGTGGGATCCTTTCGGAGCCTATATGCCTCGTCCTTCTCCAAGAAATAAGATGAGATTTCGCTTTTTGAAGTCCTACAGGTATCTCTTCTAGTGGCTTACGGTGCAATTGATAGTGATAATAGTTGCAACTGTGGCTCTTTTTTATTCTTCTAGAGGATTACAGTGTATAAAAAAATTGGAAGTGGCTTGTATTAATTGTGACTCTCTTTAGCTCATAAAGGTTTTGCTGAACATGGTATGTCAGGAAAATAGGTATCGTGTCTGTGTAACAGAAAATATTATGAACAAGAGACCATGGAAGTGTATTAAACTTCACTTTTCAAGTAAATGATAACTTTGAATCTTTTTGGCACTCCAGATTGGGGGGAAAATAGGTTAAGATTTATGTCAGTAAGTATTCGCAGTACTTATAAGTAAACATATTTAACGGAAAATACGACAGACTGATACAACATACCAAACCTGAAGGAATATTAATAGTTGAGAGACTTTTGCCAGAAAATTGTATTCATTGTTTTTGTGTTGAACATTTTTGAAAGCGAGTATAGCCAATGAGAAAAACACACAGACTGTATTTTTTCCTAAACTATTGTTTAAAAATAGCAGTAGCAACATATGGTTTTCATTATTTGTCCATTACTTTTGGCAATTGAACCAATATTTGTTCTTCAACTTCCTTGCATTTATCTGTAATAGATTCATATATTTTTTCAAGTCTAAAATTCCTAAGATCCTCCCATTTGTATATAATTCATTGAAGAACTTACTACAGATCATCTTAATGATAACTTTTAAATTTTAATTAATGCAACATTCACATTTATTTGCACACATGTACAATATCAAATGCCTAAGAGGATAAATGCTTTATGTATGATTACTGATAGTAAATATTGTAGGTGAATAGTGTTAAAAGAACAGCCTAGGTACAGTCCAACTTCTCTCAGTATTTTTTTCTGGAAAAGTTAGGCTGTTACACACAGCAAGCTAGGTTTATGACAAAATTAATAACAACAGTTAAGTTATTAGAATAGAGAATAAAAAGATGGTATCTGTTCAGTATTAGATCATATGGTTCAGTTGAGATTCTCTTAAGGCAATCTTCTTGTCAGGGACTTTTTGCTTAAAGAAAGCTGCTTATGTTTCTTTTACAAAATTATATCAATTGTTAAATATATATAAATGCTTTCATAGCAAAAAGAATAGTATTTGATGTAACACGTTAACCTAGGATCTGATTATTTTCGTTAACTGATGTACATATTGCATATTTTATAATTTTTCAATCTAACAAAGTGAAACTATTCTTAGAAGTTGTTAATAAAAATAAAAATCAAGGAATCTTTATCTAAAGTCCAGAGGTGAGAATGAATTTTGTATTACCATAGAGAATGTGCTACATGTTTGTTTTTAAGTAGCTTTTAGGAATTAGGATGAGGTTGAAGATAATTTTATAGAAAATGGTCATAGTTGTATTACTGAAACAGAGCTATATTCTTTGTTACTCTTTAATTTAACTGTAATCTCTAAGAGGAGAAATAAAAATCCTTAATATACATATTGCCATGTCACTGCCATGGCTCCATTCACACTGTAGGATATATTTAGAAATCTACTACAAAATTTTACAGTACTCAGTGCATATGTAATTTAATAACCTTGTTTATGTCGACTGACAGTTCTGTTCACGTTACTGATCCATTTGATGTCAAGGGCCTTTGATTTATAAAACTGTGCATCTGATAGTACCATCCACACATTCAGTGATGAACATTATTTAGCAAACCATTTAAATTGTGAAGTTGCTCATAATTTTAAATTTTCTTTTGGGAAAAACTAGAATGTTTTTTCTGTGAAATACTCATAATCTATTTATTAAATAGACCATCATGTTTTAATTTACATATTTTATTTCTGAGGGATTCTGTGATACATTGATGCCCCCTTATAGCCAAATACGGAGTGTCACCTTATAGCAAAATAGTGAATTGAGTTTCTTTGCTAATCAGGAAGTGTTTTCAGAAGGTGATGGAAGACCCAGGCTGATGCAAACTTTCCCAGAGTAGAGAAAAAAATATACCTTGAAACCTTGCCATTTTTCTAGGAAGAGCTGGAATGCAATGCAGTCATTTAGAGCTCTTCTTCCTCCACCTGTCTCATCAAATAAACCATACCTTAAGGCTTCAGCAAATTGTACTGAACTAAAACAGGAAAGTGGACTAAAAAAGCTGGTAGATATGCTTATGGTTCACTTTACACCAGAAATGCAAGTATTCACAGTATTAGATGTAGAACCAAGACCAGGAGTGGCTGCTTCACAGAGAGGAGACTCAGGAGACCACCAGACCATTTCACAATTTATGTAACTTCTTGAAGGCTGGAGGAGGGTTGTTCTGTTCGAGGTATGTAGCAAGATATTGCCCACTCGGCTCTCTGGAAGATAAATATTCTTGTGCTCCACAACAAAATGTGTACATCATTATTGTATTTCCAGAACACACAGATAAGGTCACCTCTTTACCTTTTTGTTTTCCCCTCCGTTTTTGTTTCCTTTTGTTTCTTTTTAAAACCTTGAGTCTCTCTAAATTGAAGCACACTTCAGTTACTGAAATGCAAATAGGATCTTGTTTCCTGCTGCATTTAGCTTTGCTCAGGAAAATAGCACTACATGTGACTGTGAAAACTAAGTCTTAATATCAGCACAGTTACTCTTTAGAGCCTCCTGAAACCTCTGGAGAATGAATGGAGATAGAAGCTTTCTTCATGATCTCTAAATCCTGTCACACATGGATGAAGAAGAACTAAAGCACCTATGAAAATTTCCTGCACATAACTGATACTTACGAATAAGAACATGTTTTATGACACTCAGTCATGCTAGATACTAAACACATCTCCCACTGACTTAAAGACAGGTCCTCAGGACCACTTAGAAGATTCTCCAGAGGCAGCAGGATATTCCCAGATTGTCTGGCTCATCATTAAGTCTTTTTCCAACATGTGTGAGGTTTTTTCACCATTTGTGAAAAAACTCACAGTGATTATTTGCAGAGTAAAAACTTTTTGTGGAGACAATTTTGTAGAGATGTTAAGCTCAAAGATAAAATGGGTGTTATCGAGAAATGACAGTGGCAATAATATGCATTAAATTGAATAATCAAATAGTTAGCAAGATTTCTAAATTATTGCAGTGTCAGAACTACATCTTGGTTTGATTATCTATGAAGATATACTTCTTGAGACAGTAATCATGATACGTATACTTTCATGTGGAAGAGAGGTTCTTTGTTGGGTTATGTGAGTTTCTTTTGTTCCTCCCTCTGTTTTATTTCTGTTTTTCTTCTTTGGCTGCCATCTGGCATATTTCCCTGGACTAGAGGAACAGTCATGTGGCTGAATCTACTGCCAACACCACTTCTGCAGCCAGCTGCTCACAGCATTCGTACATAAGGAGGCAGATTCCCTCCTGCCAGATAACTGTATTCCAAGCCACTAAAGTCTTGGGAACTGGGCTGGAAAGTGGAATAGCTCTCTTAAACAGCAGTTTTCAGGAATCCCTTCTCCAAGGGGATTTCTTAATTATGTCAAACCTCTCTTACTGAGAAGAATGTAATATTCTAACTTTTTGTTATTACAAGCTTGGTAATGAAATGCAAATACAAACCAGATTAAAGTTTATTATTTTATTTATTAGGGATTACAGTCCCAGCACACTGGAAATATCTTGGTTCTTTTTGACCAGCTATTCAACATTTTCTGGGAAATAAAATATTTGAATGCATAAGTGTGAACTTTTCTAGTGAACATCTAGTATCACACATTTGATTTCTATATTCAGCTATTCATATTCTGTAATTCATAGAATGCCATGTCTCTGCTAAAGGGATGTTTTGAACCTCACTCAGACTTATTTTAGACAAATTTACATGCCAAAATGTCATCATACCAAATTCAGAAATTTGGTAATGTTGACTTGAAATCTTGGGAAAAGTGGCAAAATAGCAAGGAATATTGCAAGTCAGATGAAGTAGCAATAGGAGAGGAGGTGCAAGTGAATCACAGTTAACCCTTTGTGTTGCTGCAGACATACTTATCAGAGCCCCTGGCAGTGAATAAACATAGAGCCTCTACAGAATTTCCTAATGGCTCAAAAACAGGCTCCAGTCCATAGGTCCCAAACAGCAGGGAAAAAACGAAGAGAAGCAACATATCCATAAGTTTCAGCTTTTGCTTAAAATTTTAAAAATGTAGATGATCCTCACAGATAGCTTAAGTGAAACTATCACAGTGGGACAGGTTGCATCTGTCAGTGTTTCTTATTGCTGCTTTGGATTAGTATTACCTGAGTACTTATTCAGTGGGATTTTGTGGTTCTTGCTGTAGCCTTGGAAGTGATTTAATTAGTGTGAAATAAACAGAAAACAGAAATATATCTATAGATATTTTATCAACAAGCTTCTTTCCAATTTATGCCTAAGTAAGTTCTGAGAGCCAAAGCCAGAACCTCTGTGAATAACCACAGGAAACATTCCTTTATAAACAGTGAAGTAAACTATGATGACTAGTGTTTCTAGAGTTTACAATAAATAAATGGCTGGGCTTTGCTGTTTGTGGCTAAAACAAAACCAGCCTTTGAGATTAGGCTAGGCGCAGACACTAGCATCTCTTGGGATGCAGAAAAAAGATTGCATTAACCATAAACACCAGGAAATACTCAGTTTGATTTAAAAATTGTAGATGTCCATGAATATTTATGTAAATGTCAGAAGTATCTGACTTGGAATTCCCTGATGTATCACAAATTCTGGGAGCACTATAAATAGATCTATCATTCAATCTGATATCGACTACATCAGGAACAAGCTGACGCAAGTTCAGCATGTAACATGTCCAAATGTTGTAATTAATATCTAGATACGTTGTTAAATAAGAAAAGTAGTACAAAGGTAACATAATAATGTTTATTTTATGGCACGCTAGAATTTGCTTATTTCCATCGTGGATCTGAATAGATTTTTTTTTTTTAATGGACAACTGACATTTCTTATTGAAACTAGTAAATCCAATTCATTTCTGTGCCCTAGAAACCACTAATAATCTACAGGTTATTTTGTGTTTCAGTTTTCTCTGTGAAATAATTCGTGAGTGTTAATTGAAAGCTTCTGTAATATGTTAAAAGGTAATTTAATGCTCTAATGCACCTTTCTTCGTGGGGCTATAAAGGAAATCAAGAGAGAGAAAGAGGCTCCTGCCCACCTGGAAGGATCTGGCACATCAGTCGGATGCCCTTAGCTGTAGGGGCACTTATACTTCAGCACATGGGTGGTCCACACAAGCTAATCCATTGGTCTCTGCCAGCAGTCAGCAGCAAATATTTGAATGAGAACAGTAAAAAACTTGGTAGTTACTTTATAATCTTCCTTGAGGGATAATCTCCTCAACATCTTCAGTAGTTCCTTATGTGTAAGTATGCCAGAACTGTCCCTACTTTGTGTATTACTTAGTCTAGCAAGTCTGGGTATTTTACTTATTCATGTCAAATGTTGATAATTTTACAATTAAATTGCTGAATTTTTCTCTTAAAGGGTATTTTTTGATACTCACTTCCACAGATGAACTCTGTGCAATGCGCAAGATTTTCTTCATTGTGCTATTTTTACCTTGAAACATTTTAGTAGTATTGTGACCTTGTGTTGCTACAGGATTTGTTGTTGTTTTATGTATTTATGGATCACTCTCTTTCATCAGCTTTGTAACTAATCTTTTTACAGGGAAAAATTTTGTGTGCGTATCATTCACGTAGCCAGTCTCTTAACATCTACTCCTATCACAATGCTCTTTCTAATGAAGAATGATTAGAAGCAAACCCAGAAATCTGCTAGCCAGACTAGACATTCTGTGCTTTTAACAGTGTTGGGTGGTCTTACTTCCATTATTGTGTACTTTTTTCCTTCATCTCTCCCATTTCTCTTTCCTCAGAGAAGTTTACAAGGACACAGTACTGAGTAAAGGCAACAAGGATCATTTCAGTGGTAGAATTTCAATCTCATTGGAAATTTTGCATTTTTAAAAGAAAAAAACAAAACAAACCTTGTGGCAAGTAGTCAGTTTTACATAATCTTCTATGGGAAGAACAAATTTTTAAATATAATGAAATACAAAATGATATTCAGGTTTTCTTTATTTTTTTAATAATGTCTCTTCTTCAGGATTTCTGACTTGTTAGGAGGTTAGGAAGTACTTCAGGAAATATGTCAGAATCCATACAGCTGAAGAAATTGGGGGTTTTAGCAGTAGGAGACAGATGTTTCCCATCAACATACACATACAGTTGGTCATTATATATGTGTATACTACATAAACAGTCTGCACACCTATAAACACATATGTGTGAGTATCCAACACTAAAGTGCACTAACTATCAGAAGTTTTCCAGGAAGAAGTTGAACACACACCACTTATTTTATTGTTTGTTCACATGAACTTGGGTTCTCTTTGTTTATTTTACCTTTGCAACATTTCCAGTCAATACTTGGCTCTTCAGAGACTGAGCTTTCACAGGCTTTGGTACAAATTTCTGTTGAGGTTGTAAAAGTAAATGACACAGTTGAACAAACACTGGGATCAGATAACGGCTTGTTAACACTAGCTGAAGTTATTTAGCTAGTGAGGAATGCTAAAATGGAAAAAAAAAGCGAAACTATTTAAATGGGATATAATTGTTTCCAGGTGGAGTATGGGAGGTCTCATTTTTTTAAAATGATAACAGACATAGGAGAAGCAAAGGGACAAATACAACAAATAAATAAATGCATAACTCCTGCTGAAGCTATGTGTGCATTACTTTAATAGATACTATGAGTTACCTTGTGAATCCAACTTAATCAGCAGCTGCAGGGAAATGATCATTGCAGATGCAGCAGTCTGCTGCTCAGAAAGCTCTGGAATGAAGCAGAAGCATCATGTGGCACTATGAAATTGATACATTTTTTAACCTTAATTCTTATGGTACTAATAGGTGTGGATATATTCTTAGATTTACTCGTTTTTCTTAAGTATGTGAAATGTATTTAAACTTCTTAAGTAGTAACCACCCAATTGCATCATTTTTTCTTTACTTTTTGCAATTCTTCATGACGTAAAAAGAAAATGTAAATTTGGTCATGCAAACAGTAAATGGAAAACTCAGAGAAGCCAGATATTTTAAGCAACAAAGTTCATCTGTTTTATGTTATGCACTGGAGGCCAAGTCAAGCGTTTTAACATCATTTGCACTCAACTGAACCAGAGACTGAACACTCAGAAAATTGTTAATTTGGAAACTGGGGTACATCTGTAAAATGGTAGAAATAAAATCCTTTAAGATTCTACTGGTGGCAAAGGAGAAAATGAAGTTTCTTTTAGGCATCATATAAGAAAAACACTCCCGTGAATTTGCCTTGCAATATCTAGAGGTGATTGCTTGCTGAACAGAAGTGCCATTGTCACCTGAGAATCACTACATTAGCATGTGTGGTTAATCATGTGAGTCTTCTGAAAAAAAAAAAAATTTTTTTTGAAGAAATGTTTCTATTTCAAATGGGGGGGGAAGATAAAAATAGAGAGAGAAATAATTTTAAAATAATAATATTAAAAACAGGCAGTGTCATTTCTTAATGTTAATTCTAGCATCCAGATGATCCTTGGTGATGTAGTCATTCAGTCTTAATGAGTGTGTAACACCACTTGGCAAATGGTGTTTGTTCCATGTCTCCTCTTGGCTACTTTGTTTACGTTCTTTCCCACATGACGCAGTAAAGTGTAAATTGGAATATGGAACATGACATATTTTGAGGCTTATCTCATTGTGGCATAAAAATACATGTAGCTCTGTTTTATGATAAACTGTGCTTGGGATCATGGAAACAAATGGAATTCTAGACAGAGTGGTTTTACAGTACAAATACAAGCACACATTAATGCCAAAATAGTGCTAATTGTTTACAAGTAAGAATAAAATGATATAAAACAGGTGGTATATTAATTTATAGGTGGAGTCAATAGCAAAATGCAGTGTTATGTAATTAAAAAGCTGTCCAAGATATTGACAAAATTTCATCCTCACATACAGAGAAACAGATGTGTCTGTGATCCACAAAGGATTTAAGTTTTGCTGTCACAGTTCTTCCTGCTTGGCTACCCCTATTAGAAGATGATTGAGACTTAAAGTTTTATTTATATTGTACATAATTTTCAGTCCAGACTCCTAAATGCACAATATATTAGCCTAAAAATCCATGTAATATTTAAATAGAAATATGTAGTAATACAGGTAGCGTGTGTTAAACATATAATCATAGAAAGATATGGTTGTCTTATAAATGCTGAATGTCAAAAGCTGTATGTTTCTGTAAAAATCATCTGATGTAAAACCTGTATTTTAGGTAGCTTGATGCTTTCAAAAAGTGCTAGCTGGTCTGGTTTCAGTGAGTACCATGTGAGGGCCCTGAGTTTTCCATGGTTGTATCTGCAGAGTGAATAAAACAGCCCAGAAATCTTTCCAGCTGGTGAACTGTGACTAGCTGCCATGACAAGGCTAGTGTCAGTAATGCTAACCTCTCCTACTCTCTGGAGCATACTATGAGGGGCCAAAATACTCTTCTGGAAAGGTCCTTGCTCCAGGGCTCAGGTGGTCCACTGTAGTATTCAAACCAAGAAGCGTTTAATGCCTTTCTACTCCATTAAAATAGATTGATCACAGTTTTCTACAGGACTATATTATTTACTACTTAATCATATTGTGGTATGGTCAACTCCAACTGTTTTTAGTTATCTCTTGGAGAATCACAAAAGTTTGATTAAGAAGTCTTTCTCTTTTCCTTAGCCCTCAAGTGCCTTAGTCTAAAAGGGTTTACCAAAACCAGAAAAGCCAGTAGCTTTCTTAAGATGTAATTGAGATTGTCATCCAGAATCTGGATTCTGGAAACTTTAAGGAAAATACTTAATCTGTAAGAGTGTAAATAACATTTCAGAGGTTAGCAGGGCAGGATAGTGTGACTTTGACAGTCACACCCTGAAAAAATTAGTTATCTAAAATTCTACTTTTCACTGCACAGAGTGGATGTGTGACCCAGAGTGCTTATCATGATGCTGTGCTTTTTCTTCTGGTTTCAAAGTATAGAGTTGTTATGCACTAGTGTAAGGGATTCAACCAGACTAAGGTTGCTATGCAAAACTCACCAGCTTCTTCTTCCCTGACATTCTTTCAAGATGTACATTTCTCAGCTGTCTAATGCAACTGTTTGACCAAGAAGATATTTCATCATTTGGATCATTTGTTTTGAATTAATATGTTTCTCTGATCATAGTTTACAGTAGCTAATGTAAGTTTAAATGAACGAGGATAAAAAGCAGTCAGAAGATATCAGTGAAAATTATTTTTTACAGTGGAGAACTGTCTAATTGACCTGCAGTTCACCAGCTTCTTAACTTTGATAAAGAGAAATAGATTGATTATATTAACAATTTATTGTAAATATTTTCTCACATGATGCTTCTAACATTTCCCTTTGGTACCATTTATTTATTTGATCCTGGAACATTTAATTCACCATTAAATGTCATACACTCTGTTACTATAAAAGGATAAAACTGCTTCCAAGTACATATTGTTTCAGTAAGAGATGAGCTTGTTCGTGCCAACTCGTTGGGTTTACATAGTCACTTCCCTCAAAATAGCCTAAGAGTTAGGGTAATAGCGTAAAACAATGTAAAGCTCTTTGTGGTAATGATGCAAAGTGTTCTTGGGCATCTGCATTTGAAATCCTACACTGCTTATTCTAACTTTGGGCAGCATTATCACTTTTGCATTTATGCTGGATACTTTAGAAAAGTGAAGTATGAATATAATGTTAGAAAGATATTGTAGTTCTACTTTCTTAAGGAAAGATACTTTTTTCTTCAATAATTTTTTACATCTGTAGTTCATGTGTATTTAATATTTTTGTGTATAACCAGATATTTGTTTGTCATATAGTTGTTATCTATTCCTATTCATTAATTGAAGCAATTGCAGAATTTCTGCCATGTTTTGGGAAATTAGTTCTGGCTAATGAATTGCCTGATTTAGTTACCTTCTTTCTGTTTGTTGTGTCACTAAGAACATGTACTAACACTATGATTTGATTTACTGTTGGTAGATTAACACTTGATTGATAAGATACCTATAAAAAATTAATAATTCACAGGAAGATAGAGAAAATATTATCTTTATTTTCTGTATTTCTAATAATCTAGTGATTTTCTTAGGCTTGGTCAGTACATCTCTAAGTGAAAATTTGAAACAATCTGATATTATTTTTCGTCTACAAATGTCAGGTTTTACAGTAACATTGCAATACCTGTGGACTCAGACTAGCAATTTAAGAAATGGTTAAGGACAGAAGACTCGGAGGAGTCACAGAATTAACTTTCATAGATTTGATGTACAGGTTTTATTTGGCAACATGACAGGAAACTATGGGGCAAAGAGTGGAAAGGAGAAAAGAAAGAAGTATTAAGGGGAGAAGAATATGCAATGAAAGAGACAGTGTATGACCGTGACGTAAGACCTCTGTCTATTCACTTGATAGTAAAAGCTAAATCACACTGCTGCAGCTCAATTTTTTCATTTCTCTCTTTTGAAGGGCTGAAATTGTTTCCCAGCTGTCTAGAGCCTTTTGATCCATAATGCCTGTCTTTAGCAAAACAAGATTTGGAGCTCCTTAGAAACAGGAGTTCCTGGAGGTGACAGGCTGCCCTGCTGAATTACCTTTATGGTTACACTTTACCAAGTTCAAGAGAACAGGATGTGCATTGCCATTCCATTAATATAAATGAACTGATTGTAAGTATTTACATTAAAAAATATGAGTAATTTGTGTAATGGCCAGGCATAGGTCAGAGCCATCCCAGGTTGTCAGTAACCAGTAGAATCTTCATGCAGATGTAGATTAGAGTATTATAAAAGCTTCATTACAGTTTTGAAGGCAAAATTTTATGATGAATCCCTAGAATAGACAAACATGGCAGGCTGGTGGTGTTGGCATAGAGAAATTTCCTGCTTCCAGCCTCAAACCATATTCATAAAATTTTTACATTGTTTTTTGTCAGTTCTATATCTCTGACAGCCACTATAATTGCTGAGGCATTTATTTAATTTATTTTTGAAAGCAACTCTGCCATGGTGAATTTCATATCACTATAAAAACTTTTGTTTGTGATTCTTGTTGGCAAATACTCAGAATTTGCAAGGTACATGTTGATGCCTCTGCCAATGCAATTTAACCAAAAATATGGCAAAAACTCAAAGGCTCTCTAAAGAACTTTTAAATGAAGGAAATATCATTTAAGCAATACTACTGGAAACTCAATTTATGAACTTAGCTGTCATATTATCCAGGCCAAGTGGCCTGCAAGTACTGACATTTCGTAGAATATTAACTCATAAAACCAAAACAACATTCCTGTTCCACACGTGTCCATAGGTCTGTACACTTGAGAGTAGCAGACACTTAAAGCCAGGACTGCTTGAGCTCCTCACTCTTTGGACTGATTTCAAGTGAACTAATCGATGCTGTAAAATATAGTTCATGTAAATCACCTTGAAATCTTGCATTTAATCTTCAGTCATTTTGATATGGTACAAAGAGTTAGTGTTTGCTGATGAGTAAGTCAAGAATACTTATTGGTGTTCCTTTCCATTTTTACTTCGAATACAAAACTTGCTTTTTTCCCCACCTCCAAAAACCAAAAAAAATCTGGTGGTCCACTTAAACTAGACAGTACAGTGCAGCTGTGGATACCAATCAACGTTGACTATTCCTGATCTTATTATACAGAAGCCCCATGCACTATAGAAACAAACATGCCTTTTACCTGTAATTTGGTATGCACTCAGATTCTTGAGCAGTCTCCTGTAGCACACTCAGTCAGTGTCCACTGGTGTGTTAGACAAAAGTATAGAAAAACTAATTTCATGAATTGGCTCTTTGACACCTGTTTCTTTAGTTCAGCTTTGAAAGGTACATGTTTTGTGAGATTTTTTAATATATAAAGTAGTAAAAAAAAATAAAATAGTGGTCAGGGAAAAAATTCTTAGTTAGTTCAGCTTCTTGCTACTTATACCAGTAAATTTGCAGGGACAAATGCTTTCTGAGAGCCATGGGAAACAAAGTTAACTGAGTTGAACGTATCTTGTTGAGATGATTGTCATGAAAGTGACATACCAGGATGAATGATCCAGTTGATTAAAATCAAGGAAATGTGTGGACTGCAAAAGATTTTGAGAATCATTTAGCATGAAATTCAAATGGATAATACTGTACTATAGAAATATTTGCATTTCTAACTTCTATGTGTTGAGAGACGCAAGTGACAGAGGAACATGTGAACAAAGATACATCCTGAGATAGGCAGTTGTTCAGTCAAATACAAACGTGGTTAGTTAAGCTGCAAATGTTTTTGTTCATTCTTCATTATTTATTTTGTATTTTGTTCTTGGTGGTTATATGTTTAAAAACAAAACAACATAGGACGATATTTGTTTGGTGAGGTTTCTATCTTACTCTTTCTGCAAAAAAAAAAAAAAAGTATCATGAGATGTTATTGCTGTACTTTTTTTCTTTAATGGTGTAAATAACTCATCAGTTTACCAAGTGAGGCGGGAAAGTGTTATTGGCAATCATCAACTTCAATTTATAGATCAGTTTTAACAGACTAAAAATCACAGTGTCTACCTAAAATCTGTCATATAAACTAAATATATTGAGCAGTTAAATATCACTTTGTCTACTTAATAGCCATGTTTGCTGTAGCAGGGATCAGTCATTCAGGAGTAAGGGCCCATCAACTGAGCCTGAAAGAGATCCCAGACTGATTTCAGACGTGGATAAGAAAACTAACCACAGGGGCAGAACTGAGATGTGAAGTCTGAATTGAAGAAAAACAAGTAAAGTATTTTTGGAAAATGTTTTAAAGTTCCTTTTTGTGTAGCATTAATAGTAGTATTTTCTTGTAATATGTTTCATGTTTTCCACTTCAGGGAAAACATACTATTTTTTCGACTGTTATAACTACCAAGGGAAGAGCAACAGGTTCTGTTACTCCATTGTAGTTGCTCCACCTTATCAAAAGGGCCTCTGTTGAAAGAGCTGAAGTGGGATAATTTTGAATGTGGTTCCCTCATGTATATTCAGATTTAAACCATAGATTCATGTATACACCACAAACTGGAGTTACTGAAGTTATATCAGTTCCGTATGTCTGTGGATAAGTCCGTGCAGGAGAGAAAGACTTGCATTATTAATTTCATTTTAAATGCTACATACTGCAAGAGACAAAAGACCAAATAAGTTTCACGTTAAAACTGAAACCAGATCAAACCCAGGACACATAAAGGATGAAAGAGTGACTGTATTATAGGAGAGGCCTAAAGATTGTTTAGAACAGTGATTTAGCTATTCTGATGTTCAATGACATTTCTTCATTGAGATTTTGTTTGTTGATAAGAGTTGAAGAGAACTTTGTGTCAGGGAAATAACTCATGTTATTCTAAAGCTCCAATGCATTTTTTAATTACTTTCTATAATGCTCAGTTAACCCCTTAGCCATCCTAGTATACTGAGGCCTATTTTGAAGGAGGCCTATTTTATAAGATATTCTCCAAAAACCAAGCAAAACCAATCCAAGAGTATTTAACAGGGCATAAAGGCAAAGTCTTAGACCTACAAACAGAGTTTTAATTTTTTTCATGTTTTAATAATGCCAATGCATCTCCAAAGCTACCTCAATCAACACCTTTTTTTTTTAAAGTCAAAATCCATGGATTCTCGTCCCTGTAATATACTTTATGCCATGTGCTGGACATCATCATAGAAACCATGTGAGTCAAAATAGACAAGTTCTGCAACCTAGAATCATCTTTGTGAAGAAATGGAGGAAGGTCAGAATCAAGAGGAGCTTTGGTATATCTAATCCCTCAGCATGGCATGCAAAGGACAACACCAGGAACTGAAAAATTGTCATTTTGCTGGACACTAAAATTAATAGAATCACAGACACAGTAATTTTCAATGTTATATTTTCCCTACCATCTCACTGATCACCTTGTATTTTACAGATGCTGTTTCTCTCTTTGCTCTTCACAGATCTGTTATTTGTTCCCTTTTCAGCATCTCTTTCTTCTTCTCAAGTACTCTTTTGTTTTGTTTTGTTTTGTTTTTCTCTAGGTTTGTTTCATTGTAGCATTGTCAAATCACTTTTTGAAATACATGTTTTTCTGCAAATCTGACTTCTCTATAAATGTCTTTCTTTGATTAAGAACTTAGAACCTTAACATGTTTGAACTCTGACTTATTTTGTCACTACAGGTTTAATTGTCAGTATCTACATTTTTAAAAACTGCTACTCAGACTTTAGGAGACAGAGCTTACAGTTTTATTATGAAAACAAAACCAATCCTTCTCCAATATCCTCATTCTCTTAGAAGTGAAGAACTGAGATTTGATACAAATAGCTGCTGCCCTACATTTCAAAAACATGTGGTCATCCCTATCAAGGCTGTGAATGAGCAGACCTGAAGGCACTTTGCATTCCTGAGATCTCAGCCTCTTTCCTGAGTCCTCCAGGGAACTTCAGTCTGACATACATCTGTGTCAGGAAAGGCAGCCACAGATCTTACTGCTTCATCTGCTGGGACTGGCCATGCAGGGTGTCCATATTAAAAAAAACCCATTCATATCCTCAAACAAAAGGACATGAATCCTTAATGAATTGCAAATCTGAGAAATGCAATCACAATTCTGGTAGCTGTGGCTTTTAAATGGGTTTCTCATTTACTTGAGTTAAAATAAAGCGTTTCTTTTGCCCTAGGTAGTTGAACATTTATTAAATATTAGAAAAGTTTGTGAGTCTTTTTTTTCCTTAGGTGCCTTTCTGAGAAAAATATTGCCAGAATTAGTGATTGCTATAGTATTCTGTGTAAGCTTTTTCAAAATAAATATTTCTGACCAGAGCTTTCTCTAAAATAAAGACTTCCTTGAAACATCTGGCCAAGGGTCATAAAGAAAGTAAGGAATAGATTTCTTGAGGGGAAAGATGCTATACTAGAAGGAAAAACACAGAGGAGTTGCAGACCAGGGTAACTTCGAACACACTTTTCAGAGGACTTTCTTTGGAGAAGAGAGGTGGTGATAACTGAGCTCCAAATATTCATAACATTATTAAATTTATCAACATTGTTATATACAATATTTAAAATAAACATTGAAGAAGTCGAAGTTTTTCCCCTGCAGTCTGTGCAATATGTATTACATTGAGAAATATTTAGGCAAAGCATCTTAGTAGCTCATCCTTGTTTTTGCTAAAATGGCATCCTAGCTGAGAAAGATTTTAGATGCAAATAACTTTTTTTCAACAGTAAAAGGCAAAAGTGAATCATTTATTTCTGTTCTTGTCCAAAGTAACAGTACACGATGGATAGAAGCAAAAGGGCAAAAACATCTCAGCCAGCTTTTCTCTTCTTAAATGTCAGTTTATCTGGATGTTGATCAGCTAGACTTGACTTTGCAAGACTGACTTTATTTACATATCCAGAAATCATTTAAACAGCAAAAATAAGTTCTAGCATTTTATAACTTCATATTCCAGAGACAGTAATGTGCCTCTTGCTGTGATTTGTAAAACTGCCAGTGTATTTTGAATGCTAGTTCAGATTAGATAGTAGTTATGAGACATGCCTATGAGCATGGAAATTTTAAAATATATATTACAGCCAACATTTAATGTCAGTAGTAGTCTTTAGCAATGTTTGCCATACAAGATACAAAATAATTTTAAGAAGTGTTAATATGGTGAATTATTATATAAGAAAAAACTTGCAATATTTGTAGATTAATTTTTCTGAAATTGTCTAAAAATTAATCTGTAAATGAAACTTCTACATATTCCTAGAGGATTTTTTGCAATACTTTCAGAGGTAATTTCAGGTGGGAATTAAAAATAATTCATAATAATCTTTGCAATCCAGTCTGTTTTATTTTTAAACGCTCCCTTAGACATGTAACAGAAACCAAACAAACCACCCTTCAAAGTTACATGTAAAATGCTGACAGTAGTATAAAAAGGCTGCCTCCAGTTTTGTAGGTTTTGTGCAAACACACTGAAATACAGCCCAGATGCTCTCAACCAATAGTAAGCACATTCTGTCAGACATGCTGAATAAATTAAGTTGTTTCAAACAATAACTGCTAGAGTTTAGATACATTTTCACTGTATTCATGGAATTGATCTTTATGGAAAGAATGTTCAGATATATACAAGATAAGGAAGTGATCCAAGATAGCCCCAGCTTCACTAAGGACAAATTGGGCCTGACCAATCCTGGGGCCCTTCTGTAATGGAGTGTCTGCAATGCTCAAAAAGGGAAGACCAATTGATATAATATACCTGGACTTCAACACAGTTCCTCATGGCATCATGAGCTCCGAATTGGAGAAACGTGAATTTTAAAGCTGGGCTCAGGAATTAGTGCGATGGATGCAACCAGAGAGTTGTGGTCAATGTCTCTGTGTCCAGATGGAGGTTGACAAGGGTTTTCCTCAGGGCTCTGTCTTGGGATCAGGGCTCTTTAGTATCTTTATCAATGACACAGGATTGAGTGCAACCTCAGCACGTGCAGGTGACACAGCAAAAGGATGGGATGCCATTCAGGGAAACCTGGACAAGTTTGAGAACTGAGATAATGAGAACCTCAGGAAGTCCAGAAAGTCCAAGAGCAAGGTTCTGTACCATGGTCAGAGCAGTCCCGGATGGGAGTACAGAACTAGAAGAAGAACTTGTAGAGATTGGCCCTGACAAGAAGCACTTGGGGGTTACAATGGCTGAAAAGCTGGACATGACCCAATCATGTGCACTTACAGGCCAGAAAGCCAGTTGTGTCCTGGGCTGCATCCAAAGAAGCATGGGCAGCAGGGCAGGGAGGGGATTCTGCCCCTCTGCTCTGCTCTGGTGAGACCCCACCTGCATCCAGCTCTGTCCCCAGCACAGGAAGGACATGGACCTGTTGGAGCAAGTCCAGAGGAGGCCACAAAGATGATGAGCAGGTTAGAACACCTTTTACATGAAGAGAGGCTGAGAGAATTGGGATTATTGAGCCTGGAGAAGAGAAGGCTCTGGGAAGACCACATTTCCTTAGAAATTCTTTTTCTTATAATTACAGGGACTTAGAAAAAAAGAGGAAGACCAACTTTTTACAGGGACAGATGGTGACAGAAGAAGGGGGAGTGGTTTTAAGATAAAATAATGAGAAATTTAGATTAGATGTTAGGAAGAAATTCTTTATTCAGAGGGTAATGAGGCACTGGAACAGGTTGCTCAAAGATATTTTAGATACCCTGTTCCTGGCTTTGTTCAAGGCCAGGTTGAATGGACCTCTGAGTAGTCTGGTCCAGTGGGAGGTGTCTCTGCCAATGGCAGAGGGGTTGAAACGAAGTGATATTTGAGATCCCTTCTAACCCAAGCCATTCTATGTCTCTATGATTTTTTTAAAAATAAATATGTTGTAATGTTGATGGACACCCTTTAATAAAAAAAAAGAACACGCTAAATCAAGAAAGAGCAAGACTTGATGCCTTTCCTCTTTTTTTTTTAATTAGAGTCTCTCTTTCTGCGTTTAACAGAGCAGCAGATATCTAGAAGGAAGTTAGCTGGATTGAATTCAATGTTAAAAATAGAGATAGCTTTGCTAATCAAGTACTGAAGGAGAACATCAAGAAAAAAAAATAGATTGATTTGCTATATTAGAAGGCTATCATTAGAGTATGTATAACACCAGCTAGGTATCAAGTAAAACTGTGCTAGTCTCAGAATTTCTGTCTTACAGGATGTATGTTGAGGCCTACATCGAAATATACCTCTATGGAGATCCATATAATAGGCCTAAGCTGTGAAATATTTGGTGATAGACACATTATCTCTTACTTATAGAAGGGCAAAAAGGAAAGATGCACATTGTCCATGTCTAATGTGGCAATGCATTGGCAATACTGGAATACTTCCATTCAATTTATGCAATTTATACTTCCACAACAACATGAAATTTCTGGCTACTGTCATCTCTGGTACTATTTACAGTCAGTGTTGCTGAGCGTTTCTTTGGGATTTATACTGCAACATGCTTTGCTTGTGTCTGGTACATTACTTAATAGAGGGAAATGCAAACATATAAATATGGAATAAAAAGTGCAGTTAGAACTAACAAATTAGTCCTAAACTGAGAAGAAATTTAGAAACAGTGAATATCAGAACATACTCTATCTCTCCCTCCAGATGCCTGAGTATTGAGGAGGAGTAGGTCTTACATGAATTTTCAGTGGTAGGCATAGCTGCTGTACTATATATATGCATATTCCTTTTGATCAGTTTGCCTCTCACCCTCTGAGGAGGAAGGGGTGAGAGGTCAGAGGTGCAGCTTTTTTGACCTGCGGTAATTAATACATTAAATATGCACGGGGTCAGTGGTGTCCTTTCATTGTTCATCTCTTACACAATCCAAATATGATAAGATGGGAGACCAAATATGAAAATATGTCGAATTTAGATTTCTAGAAAAGGAAAAAGTTTAATCCAATCTACATTCAGTTCAACTGCTACAAGTAAGATAGTGGAGACGCAAAAAAGCCTCAATGTTATAAAAACTTAGAGGTTTTATGGTAGTGCCATAGAATTTATCAAGCACATCTTGAATTGCCCAAAATCTAGGTTTCTAACGTAAAATAGGCAGGAAGCCATAGTCCACAGAAGGACAGATAGACAGCTGAGAGGAGCAGTTCTGTCTGTCTTAAAATAGATGTCTGAATCATGGAAACAGACTACCCCAGCAAGTGCCTATCAGAGTTGTCTCTAGCAGGAGCCTAGCTGACCAGTTTAAATCAGCAACCAATCCTCTGACAGCTCAAGGCTAGTGAGAAAACTCCTTTCTTAGTGTGCCTTGTTTAACTCTTAGTGAATAATTCATGACAAGTAATGTACTCTCAATGTAACCTTCATTTGTTCTCATAGAAGCTCCCAGTAACTTGTCACTCTTTTAAATACATAGCTTTTTCCTTTTAATTACAGTTTGAATTTGACAGTTTTGTGTCAAAAACAAAACATATTTTGTACTTTTGAGTGTTCATATAAAATGCTTGTTTTTTTCTTTCTTCACCCTGTACAAGCCAGATTAAATCTTTGGACTTTTCCTTACCTCAAAAACAAACAGAAGTGAAACAAGACTAGCAAATTTTATACAAATTCAAGTGGATTTTTTGAAACACAAATGTCATAGAGGTGTTCTTCCTCTTTAAGAAAGTCGTTGTAACAAATTGGATAATTTAGATTTAATTTTAGTTCCTGACATTTTTCTGAAGGACTTAGAAGTATGGATGATGTCATTCTACCAAACAAGAGTCTTATCCGTGTCTGACTCATTCAGGTCACGGTCCCATACCTGTGGATGCCAAGTTTACAGTGAAGAACATGGAGAAATCCGCTCTACTGCTTTGTAGAGAACTGTTCTGTTGCACTGATGTAGTTACCTCACCTCAGGTTTGCTTTGAGGAAGCATTTCTTGTAGTAAAAGTTGATTGCTTCCAAAAAGACAAAATGTTACAGAAACATTCATTTTAGGGTATGCATGGTTGGGGAATGCAACTTTTCCATTAATGTTAAGTTTTTGTTCTACACAAGACAAACTGGGGGGAAAAGAGCTTGAATATATAAGACTAGTTAACATACTTAATATTTAAGTGTAAGTTTTCAGGTTGTACAAACGAGTTTTGTTTCCTTGAAATGGTGGTCTATTTTGTCCTCTTGAACTATATTCATAGTCTAAGAATGGTGGTATTCCTAAAGATCTCCCAACCTTAATCTCACAGTATCCCATTCTTCTTAACAAGATGGTGATGAAAGGAGACATATCTTACAAAATATGATGGTTCTCAGATAGTAAGCCTGACACTGGAGAGTAACTTTGTCCAGAAGCAGCCTTACTTATGAAATCTTTGTAAAAGGAATACACTTCTCTTTTGCTTTTCTTAGCAGCCACTGCTTTGTTTAAAAAAAAAAAAAACACAAACAAAAAACAGAGAGAGAGAAAATGTTAGTCTTTACTTTTTTTTTTTAGCCTAAAAAACTGACATATTACTCTTGGAAACCATAGCTACTGCTCAACCCCCTGCTGAGTTAAGTATGAGCCACCCATATTTATTTTTTAAACAACTATTTAACTAAGAAATTGTAGTCCAAGTTTGTGTGGAGCAAATAGTTCAAAAGCAGAGATAGAAGTCTGGTAGAAATATTTATAGATTTTCCCTTTAACAGTGTAATTAGTGCTGTATTAGTGCAGTAAGACCGTTTAGATCTGACGGAAAGACTGTGCTTTTATAATGCAAACTATATTTTTTGTGTATCTATGTATTCATATATATATAGATACAGCCATGGCTCAGTAGCAGTTTTTTTTTTTCCTGTTGTTGTTTTGTTTTTTGGGTTTTTTTTGTCTCTTTTTTTTAAAAAAAAGAGAAAAACAGCCTGACACACTAGGCAGCCTTAGCTCAGCTGAAGTCCAAAGTCTTCCAGCAGGCTGGAATTTAATTTTAGGCTCTTCACTGTTATGCAGTGTTAATCTAACATTAGCAGGCATTATTTATTCCAACCTTAATGACAGACATAACCATAGACCACAGCCGTTTCTGATAGCACTGTTTGCCTAAAATATAATGTTTCTCAGAAAAAAAGTATTCACCTACTCCTAAAAACTAGCTCTTTTTTTTTTTTTTTCTATTTGAATCTTTTATCAATGAAGCCTTACACAGGTTCTAACTTTATTTCTTGAATTCAAATCTATGTGGACCAGCAGTGGTTGGTTAGTATGGAGTTTGCTAATCTCTAACTGCATAACTGATTAAATCAAGTTAAAATTAGGCAGGAATAAAGGCAGAAGGACATGTTTTCAGTCTGGCATATATCAAAACCCTGACTTTGCTACGTGAGGGAGCAAGGCACTGTAAGGCCTCTCCATGAGACATGCCCCCTTCACTGCTCATAGTACAGCTCAGGCAGCAGGCCCTGGCCGCGTCAAAGGACACCGAGATTGAGCACCTTCAGACAAGGCATCATGTCAGAATCACGTATTCTCACAGACGGCCCTCTTTGCCACACTACCTATGAGGAGTTTTGCACATTTGATTCTGTATAAAGCCTTTGTAGAGCATGTAGTAACTTTATTTACATTGCAAGCACTGGGCTAACAAACCATATTTACTCATAAGTTGGTAGGTCAATTCAGGCAGCTAAATGTAAGTGGCTATAGAAGGGAAACACTAGTGACACACGTCACATTTCTTCTGTGCCCTTTGGTTTCCCTTTTTCCATTCTAAAGAATTCTAAGCCATAGTTATTATTACATTTTGTAGTTCTTTTACTTACACAATTATGTATAATTTTTCCTCCTTGCTAAAGTAACTCCAATCAAAAAGGAATATGCTGTTACCTAGAAATGAATGGCAAAGGTTTATTCCCTGTAATTCTAACTCTACAGAAATATTTTTTAAATCATTTGCTATGATAAACAGTGGGAAAATCGGCAGGTGGGTCAAAAAATTTGTTTCTCTAATTGTCTGACTAAATACTTGTTTTTGAAAGATGTGTCTTCTGAACCTATAGCTGCATTACCAGTTCTCAGACCCACTTATGAAGGTATTATAAGAACATCTTGTTAATCTTTTCTGTCCTTCAGCTTGTTGTGCAGTACAGGACCTAAGAGGATAATCCAGTTCTGTGGATGAACTAGAATGAACTGTGCAACTCACAGTTTCACAGAACTAATTGCTGTGGTGCTTGTTTTGTGCAAAATGTTTCTTACCATGGAATATGTGCTCCTAGAGAGTAGAAAGGTTGGAATCAAGTTTAAATGCATATTCTTTATATATTAAAAACTATATGTCATATAAATGTGTAAACTGGAAAGTATATATTAATAAAAGAAAGATGCAAACTGTGACCAAGACCAGATACAACAGCAGCTAAACAATAACAGGCATAATCCTGAGTGAAGGAGCCCAGCTCCAAGTTTTTAAAGGTATTCTAGTTATCCTGCTTGAAAAAACCCCACAATGAAACTAAGATTGCATTTCAAAAAGCAGCAGATTGTTTTATAGATTTAATTTGCTAATGTGTATTCCAAACACCACACTTAAGAGCCCAGTCATTATTTATGTCTGAAGGCTTGAGGTTGTGAATCCACTTCTTCAGCTTGCATACTACAACAGCAATAATAACCTGGCACCTCTTGCATGTTTTCAGTCTTTTGATGTCCAAGTGCTTTTCAAGCGTCATTATGTGGGTTATCCCTGTTTTACAAAGAAGACAAAACTCAGAATGTTTAAGCCAATTTTCTGTATCCTCAAGACAAAGGTGTTCCCAAGGATGGAACAGAACAGTCCCGCACCTCATTCCCTAAGCCATGCCTTTTGCGATTCATTTTAATTTTAAATTTTGTGCACTATAACACTGGTTTAATTCAGTTAGTTACTAATTTGAAGATAATGAACTAAGATGTAAGCATGCTCAAAGTGGGTTGAGTCCAGCACACTTTTTATTATCAGTGTTTTAATTATTTCTGTATCTTTTCTTCCTTAGACTGTTTAACTATATGGCTAAAACCTTAGTAGATGATACATGCAGATAAAAAACATTGCTGCTTTTCTTGCTGCTTTTATTATTAGTGTATTTGGCAGTACTGAATAGCTCCATCTTTTAGTATTTTCATTAATTTTGAATCTATTCTTCATTATTTTTATTATACAATCAATACTTGCCTTAACTGTGGTGGCATCCCAACAGGACCTCTATTACAATGTCTTTTTCCTGCCATCCAAAAATAAAGGAATTCCAGAAAGGAAAAGAAATATGGTCTTAAGGGTTTTTTGAGTTACAGGATTACATGTACAGCTATTTAAACAATGGCCATTTCTCTATTTATTCTCTTTATTTTCCTTATTTTTTCTCTCTTAATTATATTAGGAGAAATTGAGTTTTAATTATTTGACCCCATACCAAACACAAAACTAAAAGCTACAGCATCTTCTACAAGCACAGTGGATTAGTAAGCTCCTATCTTTATGTAAAACTTAGACAAAACTGCCTTTGATGTTAATTGTAACAACAGATTTTATGTACGAGTTAGAAGCTATTGTTTACTGCCAAAGTTGTTCTAATGGGTTCTCTAGAAAGAGCTCTAGAAACAGGCTTGCCATTCTCATACAGAATATGAAGAGGTTTCTTTCTTTTAGCCTTATCGAAGTCAATTGAATTTCATATAAAGCTAGTATTTCCTGGAGGACTGTGAGCTCTTCTTCATACTGATAGACTCCTTTTTCAGTGGGAAGCCTGTGGTTGCTACCTGAGGACAGGATCTGATTTGGTCACTTGGAGTAAGGTTACTTAATATATATTTCATAATAGTTGACATTAGTAGGCACTTGGAGAGCAGGAATTTATTTCTAAGGCACTGAGGATGGAGACAAACAGAGAAAGCATGTTCACAGTGGGTGTTGGTATTTAATTAGTGAGATGGAGATGGAGAACTGCAACTCCATGAGAACTTTTTTCTGAATTGACATTGAAAAACACTGCCTCAATTATTTAAGTACCTGGAATTAGAATCTGTTTATGCTGTATAGTAATATTTAGTGTCTAAATATGCTAATATTTCTAATTATATTTTTAGTAACTATGAGTGAGAGCAGCATCTTTTCTGATACACTATTGAGAACAGACCATCCTGAGATATTTACTGTGTGGCACAGCAGTAATAGTCTTTGATTATTCCATTTCAGTATGGTATTGTGACATAATCATCAAAAGCTTTGTGTTCTTTCATTTTGTATTTCTTCATTGAAACTGGAAAAATGTTCATATTTATAAGCAATAAATAATCAAGCAAACTTAAGAAAACCCAGATTTAAAATGGCCAGCTATTCTGCAACAGGCCAGGACCTCTATTTTATCTAATTTAGTTTTCATGACCTATTCTGTCTGTTAAAGGAATAAAAATGTTTCACAACCTGGTGCCTGATTTATGTGCACTTCTATAGACGTGTGACCTGCACAGTGACAGACTCAACTGTTACTAAAGGTCCCATGACTGTATGACCCTTTGAGCTAAATTTACCACAGATGCCTTTTCTACTCTTTGAAGTTAACTTTTTTGGTTCCACAGGATTCTTGCAAAAGGTCTTTTGCAAGTCACTAGGTGATATTTGAGAGATAAGTGCCAGAAAACATGAAGAACAGAATGCAGAGCAAGAAACCTTATTAACATTCCTTCTGCTGTTGTGGAACACTTTATATGCAGATCACTGGCAAAAGCCTCCAGGGCAGTTAGGATCTTTCCTAGTGATATACAGTGTAGTTGGTAATGCATTTTATTGTACTGTTATAAAATAAAGTACAAAGGTTGTAGAGAGCCTTACACACTTTACACACATTCCAGTTTGATGATTTTTTTTTATATTTTGATGCATAATCTATTTATCATGTTTTCCTTCTATTTTCCAAGTCTATGTAAATTTTGTAAATGCAATCCTTAGTGCTTGTTTACATTATTAACCTGGATGCACTACCATCAAAAGTAATGTACTGCAACACTTGTAGAGACTGCAAATGATGGCTATTATGCATGTAAACACTTGTTCAGCTATAAATTTGTTCTTTCAGTTCTAACATAGTTCAGAGCATTTTCAAGAATATATAAATTAAACAGTATAATCCCCATTTTGTTCTCTGTATTTTTTCCTCTTTTAGTACTGAAATTGCCAAATATTTTAATGTGGGAATTAACTCCCAAAGCTTTTATGATAATTTTTTTGCTAGAAATTATATTTTTTTGGTAATGCATAAACTATTAATGTATTTATTATAAAAAGAAAAGACATCTTCTGCAGTACACTAGAGAGGACATCATGTTGTAGTTCTTCAACTAAGGTATTTTGTCCTTCAGTGATTTGTAACAATCACTATCTGTATGTGTGTTTGACTTTAACAGTCAACAAAGAATTTCATTTTTACTTAACTTCCTCACAGTGTCCTGAATGTCTTTCAGACAAGTAATACTTTCTGGTTTGTAAAGCTAGACAGTAGTACTTTTTGACAGTATCTAAGCAAGTGTTAAGAGAAAGAGAAGAATTATATTTCTGGGTAAGGCTTTTAGTTAATTTCGAATGAAAAAAATCATTGTTCCTTTCTTTACTCCACAGAGACTAATTTATCTAGCATGTCTCTAAGTGGAATTTCCCTACAAAGTCAGAAACGTTACTGGAACTTGCACTCATCCTTTCCTTTCATTTATTATCCATCAGTATTGGTTTTTTTCTTTTATTTTTTTTTAATGTTATTGACCTTTAAACCTGTTGTTATCAACCTGCAAGAAAGAGATAGGCACTCTTTTCAGCTGCCCTCCTTCCCATGTGACCTGAAAGGAGAATAGGTTCAAAATAGACTAGTTCCTCCCAGGGCAATACAAGACAGGAGAGAAAAGCACTGTCATTTCCGAACAGCACGGTGCTAGAGTAAACTCAGCATGAAAAAGGAAGGAGTTGCTGCATGTTAGAATTCTTCCTTCACAGCTTGGATTTTTACATGAGACGGATTTAAAGGGCTTTAAAAAGCAGAGGATTTAAAAAAATACTTTGAAATGGAGTACATTGAGAATGAGCTTTATAAGGACAACTGACGTCTGACTGCTAGTAATACTGAAGGAATTTTTCAAAATGAGCATTGTTATGAAGCCAAGATCCCGATCTACCAGCTCCTTAAGGACTGCCGAGGCAATGTGGTAATGTGGTTGATTTGTTTCTTTCAGGCTCTCCTTCCTATTATGACACACATATATGTCCCAAGAAAGTCACAGGCTTTGACTTGATAGATTTTGCATGGTTATTGAAGATGTTCAGCTGCTGAGTTTCACAATTATTATTAAGAAACAAATTTATGTAGCTTTTTACTTTAAAATACAGTGTATACATTTTTTAAAATTGTATAGTTACATGGTAAAAAACACAGGTTTTTTAAAACATTGCATATCTTTTTCCATTTCAGTAGCCAGATTCAAGACTTACACTTACAGATGCCTTATAAAAATTTTCAGTAGACTTATTTCAGTAAAAGGAATCATAATAAAAAGCTTGCATTTCTGGAGGCTGGAGAGTGAAATGAAGTTATAGTTCGTGTGAGCTATTTTGGGATGCTTGCATGTAGTTTTACTGCACAAATAGACTGACTGGTAGAGATGTGTCCTGGGAAGAAGCAGACTTTGTAGCAGCATGTGTAAGACTGAGCTGTGTGAATGTGTTTCCCCTCCTGTCTGAGGCTTAGAAGAGAAGTAGCCTGTGATAGGGATCTCTGTGTATGATTTTCTCTACAAATTTTTTCCTCTAGCAGTCAGAAAAGTTCTGTCTTTTGAATATGTTTTCTTCTTGTGAGAACTTTGTACTTTTCCAAGTTTATTAGGCACTGACAGGACAGCTTTCTATTAAGCATGCAAAATAAATTTCCTTTACTCTCCTAATGTGTCCCACATTTTTTCCCCTCTCTGTGCCTTTAACAAAACCACCATCATTTTAATAAGCACATAACAGCAACATAATTATTCAGAGCTATATTTTACAGGTGTAAAATGATGCATTTTAAAACATAGCTTTTGTTTAGATATAAATGGCTGGTGCATTGCTGTGGGATAGACTAGTAACTAAATGCATTTCATTGTGAGGAAAGGCATCCAAGTAATTCAAAATTAGCCTAGTAAAAACTTTATGTTACAAATAGTTTTGGCTCTGTGTTAAGGCCGTATCAGTATTATTGCTACAGCAGTTAAAAATGTCTTCCAGTTATCCTTTAATAAAAACATTTTGTAGTAAAAAAAAAAAAAAAAGTAAGTACAATACTCAAGCTAAAGATTGGTCCTAGTTGTTCTCAGAAACTGCTAAGGCAGGGTTTTGCTGAAATAACTGCAGTAAGTAGTGTCTCTGTCCCTTTATTAAAATGCAATACCGTATTAGTAAACTAAATATTGCTACAGTATTATACTCGGCAGGGTGTCTCCAAGGAAGTGAGCTAAAACATACATACCTTAGCTGTTACGTACAACTGTGCAAATAAATCAGTACCTCTGATTAATTCTTCTGCCTAGTTGTTGTTGACTGTTTCCATTAATTCTTACAAGAAAAAAATTAAAAGAAAAAATAGCCTTGTAATTGATAGTTGAAGGCTGCTTTGAACACCGAGTATTCTGTCTGAAATACGTGCCTGCCTCCCTTTTGTTGCTGTTGCCTTTAGTCATAGCGTTAATCTGATATCTGAGAATACCTGTTCTGCTAGTTGTAAACTGGGAGTCCTCTGACTCCCAGTTGGGAGCACTACCTGAGCTTGGAGGTAGCTCTTGGAGGGATACTTGCAAGCTGACTGAACAAGGTACATGCTGTTCTCTGGCGGTGTGGAGCAAGGACAGACAGGCCCTGTCCCAGCTAGAGGGAAAATGGAGTGCAGATAAAGGAGAGAATGGGAAGGAGCTGCTGGCTGCCCACACCAAACTCAGCTCCTGGTCTCCTCCAGGGAGGCGGCAGCTGAGGCCAGCCCATCCTACCCATATCACCAAACCAAGCAAGTTTCAAGGTGGGCCTGAGCAGGACCAGTTCCCAAACCATCTGGCTGACTTCGTTTGGTGTGCTTAATCACCCGAGTTCTGTGCGTTTGCACCCATGGATTAGCACCTTCCCACAGTTCTCTGGGACTGAAAAGCAACACTATAGTCTTGCCACAGTATGAATGCTTAGTGTCATGATTAAATCATGTTACTAATCAGGAGCACTGGTATGTGTTCAGGCCAGGAGACAGGAAGAGCTACACCACACAATTCTCCTTTCTGTATCTGTGAGCATAGGGATCTTGCTGTGTGTAAGAGGGGAAGGAGTGCTTGGGAGGAAGAGGAAGATGGTTCTCAAGAATACAGATACTTGAGTGACAGGACTGTTTTGAAGTATGGATACTCCTCTTACAAGGGTTTGAGAAAAAAATTATCCCAGTGATTTTTTCCACTATAGTTTCCCATGTTAACAAAATTCCCACAAAGATCAGAAACCAGGCTCCCAACACACAGAGACCAGTAAGAGGACAGAAAAGGTGTAAAGACAAGACAGAAAAACCTCTGCTCTTGGTGCCCTCAAATCACACTCCCTCTCTGTCCAAAAGATATAGTAAGTTTGGGGTAAAAACTTGTGTGTAGTAAAAGCATGATATTCTTTTCGGTATCAATATTACAAAGCATCCAAAGGGTATCTCCACTGGTGGTGTGCTGTGATGGCTACACCAGCTGACTTTGAGCAGATGCAGGTTAGCCCAGGCTATGCTGATGCCTCCCTTGTAAAGCTGGTTTTGTTGGGGATGGCTGCTGTTTAGTGTCATGGTAGCATCTGCAGGCAAACCTTCTCTTTCTGATGTGCCTTGGAAATCTTATCCTGATGTTGTAGTGATTAAAGTAAAAGCAGATGGTTGGTATTTATATAAAACAAGCAAGTGACTTATATAAAGATTATTACCTGCTAGATTAATGGTGCTCAGTTCTACCACTCACTCATTCCTCAGTCCAGGGTGTGATTTTAAATCAGAATGTTTCTGGAAAATAGTCTAGAAGGGATAAATGACTGTGCAGACTTTTCAACTGAGACATTTGTTATGTCTTTTTATTCCAGAAAAGAAATAACAACAAAGTAAGGAAACTCACAGTAAGTTAAACTTTGGCTGAGATGGGAGTACAAGCATTAAAAGGAGAATAGGTTTTCATTTTCTTGGCTATTTGCCACTGAACAGTAAAGTAGCAGTGTTACACAAAAAAAATAATATTTCTGTTGATTTCTTTTCCTTCATAATGAAAGAAAAGTTAGAAATTATTAAAAAACAGGTATTTGGATGAACTGAATTGAAATTTTAGAAGTTTAGTTGCGTAACTGTTGGCAAGTCAAGCAAGAAAGCAGGATTGTTGGACAAGACCTTGCTGGCTGCAAATGATGCAGCTGATCAGAGTGATCTACCTTTGTTTTTCATGATACATATAACTAGTTAAAAGAGGTTATAAGCCCCAGGAGTATTGTCAGCTTTTTGCCACAATCCTTTCTGCATGATGTGGCTAGAGATGTTTTACTGTTTACTTTGTGGCATTACTGTATTTTATTTATTTTTTGTAATGTAAGCCAATTTGGGCTTTTCTGGGTTTTGGAACTTAGGATTGATTGATCTGCAAAGGGCATAGCCTCTCCAGTGCCCCTGAGAGCAGAGGTCTTCAATGATTCATTCTGTGGTATTATGTAGAACAATGTTCTTGCTTTGCTCTAGAAGTGGGTCATATTGCTTGTCTGCAATATGATGCAGTTTGGTATATTGGAAATTACTGAAGGATGTTGTCAAGTATGGATTTCTTAGTCTATAACTATTTATAGATAAGTGGAACAAAACTGATCTATTTTATGGACTTTCTGTGACTGTACCCTTAATATGCAGATCACAAGAGGGATGCTAAATAAAAGTTTTATTGAATAGACACAATAAAATACTTGTGGCTTGACATCAGTGAATAGTGTTGTTTCTGGGGCAGAAGAGTTAGAAAAAAGGAATGGGTTGATATTCAGCTGTACTGACCTGAGGTAGCTGCATTGGCTTACTGACTTAAAGGTACCACAAGTTGGAACTCTGCCATAAGCACAACTCAGTCTTTTGATACCCATGTCTGACAGGAGGAAGCTGTGGCCACATCACACGGCTTAGGGACTGGCTGTCCCAAAACCATTCAGTTCCTTGGTTAATCTCTTGGTGCTAGCAAATCTATAGTCCAAAGATGATGAATATATACAACAAATGATACGGAATGAGTCCTATACTTCTAGATTATTGTTTTCAGACCTATATTTAAAGTTAGCTGCTGACTTCCAGACTGAGAACCCCAGTGCTGGTGAGATCAAGAGAAAAACCAGGGTATTTCTTGAAGAAATATTTGTCTACAGGACAGAGA
This sequence comes from Climacteris rufus, assembly GCA_013398175.1. Taxonomy (NCBI): domain Eukaryota; kingdom Metazoa; phylum Chordata; class Aves; order Passeriformes; family Climacteridae; genus Climacteris; species Climacteris rufus. The sequence continues at coordinate 143,708 of VZRZ01001488.1, read as the reverse complement.
ATGTAAATATATGTAAATGTAACTGTGAACAATATTAACAACATTCATATCAGTTGGCTGCTAAAGGGTTAAGGTTTTTATTTCCATGTTGGGTGAATCTTTTCTTCTCTCCACTATTATGATTGTTTGTGTGAGGCATTGTTGGTGATAATACTTGTCCCTTGTTGGCGTATCTGATGAAACTACTATTAAATAAAAGAGGGTTGGGACCTCACATAATATCCAATTGCACTTTTAGTAGTTGCAGGTATTGAATACAGTTCACTGGGAAAGTTCTGTGTAAACTGCATACCATCCAAACTCATGCGCAGGGATTGAAGTACCAAATATTGTATGTAGAATTGTGGGATTTCTGAACATTGAGGAAAGCCTGCAAGCTATAGATGACCTTTCCTACATGAAATCTGACTTTAATAGAATTCATAGGTGACTTCATTAAGAAAAATAGGCTTTTGTAAGCAGTATGGGCCTCAAATCATGACAGCCATAGAAATTCAAGGTGGTATATATGCTTTTATTTATTGTGTCAGTGCTAATGAGGAAGTCTGCATAGTCAGAATGACAGTATTTTCCAGTGTGTGATAGGTTAAACAGTGTTATTTTTACAAAATGAAAGGGGAACAAATGCTCTTTTGTCAATGAATTAAGGGTGTATTTTGAGATGATCAAGTAGTCTATTTTCTAACAAAATAAGGCATGTCCTACTGGGTCTGTCCAATAGTCTTCCTAACCTAGTATCCTGTCCTCATCTGCAGCAAAAGAAAAACTTGAGTCACTGTCCGATTTCTGTGGGCTATTCCCATCATATTGCCCAGCATTTACTACTGTTAAATTAGGGATGTTACAGGGTTCATCCTGGCCTGTTCTCTTTTTCAGGTCATCTGTGTACCTTTTGGCCCACATATTTGCCTAATCTCTTTTCTGAATTTGCTGGTAAACTGCCTTTCCCTACAGCCTTCTGACAACCTTCCTGCCTACGTAGGAAAGCCACTTCCTTTACTTTAAAATTGATACTATCAGTGTGGCCTTTTGTGAAGGAGTCTGCCTTCACTTATCCACCAGCTTCATGATTCTGTAAAGTTCAGTCATAACCTCCTCAGCCTTTTCCTGTAGAAATGGAAAAGTTGTAACCTTCTTCTATATTCCTAATCCCTTGATCATTTTAGTTCCCTTTCATTATATTTCCTCAAACATCACTGTATTCTTGAAATACAGAGACCAGATGGTAGGCATTACCCAAGATGTGAACACATCAATGTTCTTCCAAGGTGGTAAAATCATGAAGAAACCTCTCAGCACCTTTGTTGACTATGTCCAGTATGCTGTTAGCTTTTCTGACTGCCATTTCAAGTTGAGTCTGTGATTCTAAATAATTTTTACTGTTTTTTCTGGCCAATACAATCTTTTGGCATGCTCCCATCTCTGTATTTTTTTAGAGCAGAAGTATTACACTTGCCAACATAAAGTCCAACTACTTTAATGTGATAGGAACTGCTGTCTTGAAGTAAAAAATGTGGGGGGTTTTTAAACAAACAAATATTGCAAACCATGTCAAACAGAACAAATTGCAAAGTTTGACTCCAGCAAAGAAAGCACTTACTCAGAAACACTTCTTTCGAGCTACATCCAGATAAACGTATGTAATATTCTTTCTCCACCACATGCAAACGTACAATGTGAAGTCCTCTGCCACTCACTTGGCTGTGTAAGCAATCTGCTTTCAGTTTTCCTGAACACCTGAACACCTTCTCCCGGAGCACATTTGTATGTTATCAGCTTGTGGTCAAACCTCTTTTCAGCTCTAACTGGACCATGGGGCCCTGTTATGTTGTGGCAGTTCAACGTCTGTCCCTTGTGTAAAATAAGGGAGAGTGCAGCAAGCTTCATGGGGAGTCCACTTGACAGCTCAACCTGAATGACTAAAAGCCCATTTACAGCTGGTTCAAGAGAGGATAGAAGGTAGTCCAGACTTGGATCAATGTTAAGATGGCATGGTGGAAGTCCCCTTTTATTGCCTTCCGTTACACCATGTCTGAACCAGTTGGTTGCATTTCTTTCCACAATGTTCCAACTTTCTTCCTACTTTATATTCTGAGAAGAACAATTACAGTGTATCGCATGACAGATGGGATTCAGCTCACCTAAAGGTAGATGTTTATCGTATCTCAACTAGTAACCTCATGCTCGTGGTGGGGAGAAATACCTGCTCTCAGGGTATGTCTTACATCACATGTTTTAGATGCTTGCCTCAAAAAGAAATGTACTATTGATGTCACTGATTTTATCAACCTAAGCTCCATTCAGCTTAAATAATACATATAAATAAAATCTAACTTGTATATGGACACCCGCAGTGTGTACATTTAGCCAGATAAATTCTTTTTAATGCAAGTAACTTAGCATATGCAGAATACATGCTTTAAAATGTAGTAGTTTTAGTATCATCTTATAATATAAGGACAGTACTTACAAGAAATAAGGGAAGTCCAGTATGGAATGAAAAGTATTAGAATACAGCAGCAAGAATAAACCAACTACTTAGGCTAAATATAATATTGAAAGGACCTTGCAATCAAAGTGTGCTCAATTCGCAGCCATGAAATCACTAAGCAGTGATGTCATCATTCTAATGACAGCACAAATGACTTAATCTCATTACTGTGATTTCCATCAGATTTCAGCTACGGTGGTTGTTAATTCAGACTAATACGCACTAGAACATTACAAAACCAGAAGTAGATTTCTGCACTCTTTTATTTATTACCATAGCTAATACTCTGAAGATGGGTGCATTCATGACTTAAATAAGTGCATAGTATGATATTATTTGACCTTTCAAATGATTTTCTTTTCATCAAAAGTCATGAAAGTTTTCCGGACCTATAATGTATAAAAAAAAAGAACAGTTTTAAAAGCTAAATGGAAAACCTCATCTGACCTCAATTTGAGGAGCTGAGAAGCACAGAGAAGAACTCATGACTTAAATTTTTGCTTGTCTGTTTAATTTGCTAGTTTTATAACATCACTTGGTGGTGCTGTTATAAATACACTCAAATACTAATACACTCTAAACCTCATGTTCTAATTCAAAAATGGTTTTCTCTATAGTTATTTAAGAAAGACTTTTCCCCTTCTATGCAATTGTTAAGCATTTAAAAAAAGGAAAATTTCTTCAGAAATATTAATAACTGTCTTTTTATTTTTGTTTATCTCAAAATAAATCCAGCACAAATTAATTAAAAAAATTTCCTTTTGGAGTTTCATTATGCGTTATTTTAGTCTAGTAATAAATTCAAATAAATTATTTGAATAAAAATTCATCTTAGACTAGAAAAAAGGGATTTATTTTTATGAAAAACCTTTCAGTAGTTCTGAAATCTATCCTTAAATTTCTTTTAGTCATTGTAATTTTTTTTTGTGTGCATTTGAAAATTTTCAGTTTTGGAGTAATTATATTCGTTAGATATGTAAATTTTGAAGAAATTCCCTTATGCAGTTATAGAATGCCCTACTAACAAATCTCTCTGCAGCATGTACCCACAACGTGTTTCAAAGAAAGGACACAAATGCTCCATACCTACAGTACAAGACAACGCATGGCAAAGAGTTGCATGTTGGTGCTTGCTGTACTGCCCTGGGAGCTGGTGGATGATGCTGTAATGAGGCCAGTTAACCCTCTGACACTGTGACAGGCTGCCTTTGGAACCCCAGGGACTAATTCCACGTGGTGTTGTACTACATCTCACAGCTGCTGGCAGCAGCCACCCGCACACACATCAGGGCAGATTACAGCAAGCACTTTTAGGAAATTCTTTTAGTATTCTTTTAGTATTCTTAGGTATGTATTGAGAAAAAAAAAGAGTCAGTCACTGTAAAAGCTTCTTGTTTGCTGCTGCCTTGAAGCATCCTCTACACAAGATCAGTTATATAAGATCATCTTCTTCTCAGAGGTTTATGTTCATGATCATCTTTATTGTCTCACACATTTCTACATTAGTGATTTAAAGCTTGTGAGCAGTGCACTCATTTGATATGTGGTCTTTCCTTGACTTAACCAACATCTTTTTTTTCTTGTCTGAGCCTATATATATGCCTCATTATTGGGTTCTGATTCTGTAGCTAGTTTATTTTTTCTTCCCCCCATTTGCACATTTTCTGTCCTTCTTATTCAAATTTAACTCTTTTCTTTCCAGCTGAGTTTGAAATAGCCTTCCTCATTTAAATATCATTAAAACTTACTTAGTGAGGCTGCAACAAAACAATTATTTTCCTGATGTTCATTTCATGAAAAAAATATTGGTTTCAATTTTTGCCTTCCAAACTTCCAGATATAAAATTGATAATTTTATATCTGAAACTGAGCAACTGTGTAACTTCAGCTTTCATCCTTCCTTGTTCAACATCTATACTGTTTGACACCCTTTTTACTGTATCATTAATACAGATATGTTCTAATCAGTTTAATCCTTTAGATGTGTGAGGCAGTTGGTCGAAAGTGTGTTTGTGGAAACGTACATATCTACTTAAAACATATCGTCTATATGACACAGTTTGACTTGCTGTGTCCTCATTTGTATCTGTATTTTCTGAGTGTGTCCAGTGAATTCTCACAAGTTATATGTCTTCATATTTGATGTGAGAAGCCAGTGTAATAAAGCCTGTACTCTTATGTTCTATATGACCAAGTGAAATGCATCACATTTCCATTAGCGAACCTCTCTGTCTTACTACTTTTTAGTCTTCCTGCTATCAATGCATGATATCAGGGGTGTCTGAGTTAAATTGTGTGCATACATACTTTTTTCTTTTCCCCATTCTTACTTTTTTTCCAGTCAAATATTTTTTGTTTCATAGAAATGTATCTTCTATAATTTTCCCCTGGTATGGCTTGAGTAATTTTTATATAGACTCAAGTCTAATAATCATGTCACACTCTTAGCTCTCACACTGAAAAAATTAAAGATTTCATGATTATGGAAAAGATTGTAAATACCACAAATTAAAAGGTGAGAAAAAGATCCATTATTTGTTTTTAAAACAATCCCGTCACCTATGTTGGTATTGTTAACAAAAGGATTCGTAGAAGTCCACAGGGCTGTTCAGAAAATCAGGAGTGACATCCTAAGAGAGGCAGGTGCTCCCAGCTTTCCTCTGAGCTCTCTCCCCAGGGACTGCTGGGGAACCTGGCCTCCAAGTTCAGACGTCTGTGCAAACTTGTGCTGTTAATTTTCCCTGTGTGATCTATAAAAAAATGCTTTTTCATGTTTTGCCAAGTGACACTGGGGACTTTAAAAAAATAAATTTAAAAAAATTGTGTATTTACTTCTTATAGTTGATTCATGTGTACATTTACTTTGTATGCTTTGCATAAAGTTGTATGATAGTGCTTTTATCTGTTAGCGTACACAGGAAAAAGGAAATATATAGGAAGAACATTTGATAGAGTGAAATACCATTTCACAGATGCTGGATGGATTTTGTCCATTATCTGTGTGCAGTTGTTCATTATTTTTCATCTGTTAAATCTGAAACTACATAAAAAGAAATGTCAGCAGGTGTAGCCCCATTTTGTGGAGAGAAAGATGATTAAGAAAAGATGAACATTTATAAGTTAGCAGGCCTGCACTTGCACTAGGAGTGTAAGACTTCTATTTAAGCTGCCTCTGACAGACTCAATAACGATTAAATGGAACATGTTCATTTATGACAAATGAAAATGTCAGGTCGCAAATGAACAACAGTAACTTCAGTTCCTCAGCTGGTAGATGTTCTGGTTATACTCATCAGCAGATGTTTTTCAGTGGTAGAGGCCATATTAGTCCCTCGTTGCTCTCCTTGCATACTTTTCTTGGCTACCCAAACACATGGAGTTACCCTGAGAAACTCAGTAATGGAAAGGGAAAAAAACCACCATATGTTCTTACAGGCTGCAAATGGAACTAAGGCCCTGAAGGGATCCCTTGCTGTTGCTGCAGAATGAAGTCCCTTTTCCCACCCATTTTGATTGTAGTACAAGTTTTCTTCAAAGCATTTTCAGTGATGTGAAAGCAATTAAAAATGTACAAACACTGTTTCATTTGAGCATGCTTCTGTAAAGCATGGCTTCAAAGTAGTTTGCAGTAGGCAGCTAGATTGGAAGGGACATTTAGGGAGATGCTGTTAATGCTTCCAAATGAGTTTCAGGTTTTCTTTATATCCTCTTCAATTTTACATTACTTTAGTCTTAAAATAGTACTGAATTCTGAAATTGAAATATCATATAAACTATAATAATTTGATTTCCTACTATTCTTTTTATCTCTTGCCAGTAATTCAAACCTGGACATCAAACAATTCATGCAATACAGGTTGCAGTTTCAAAAAGACTCTGCTCAAGCCATTCCTGGCATCTTGTTTACTTGGGAACAACTGTTAATTTAAATGGGGAAAACAAATAATCTGCACTATAAATTAAGTAAACGCTTATTTACAGGAGCAAATTGGGTTTTCATAGCCTTTCATTTCTGGCTCTTGTTCATTCCTTCTCTAAATTTCTTTAGGTCTATTTACTCTTTAGTACTCACTATTTAGTACTCACTATTTCTCACTAGTTCTGATTCTCTTCTTTCTATAGAAGAGGGCTGAAAAGAGGGATTGAGTGTGTGTGTGTCAGGAACTATTGTGATTTTTTTCTGTCCAGATTGAATAACAATGATGTTTCCCTGACTTCTTTTCTTTCTTTATTCTGCAGCATAAACCTCTGCCTTAATAAGGAAATGAGATAGTAGACATGTGCCTTTCCTGTGATAATGGAAAAAAACCATGCTGCTCAAGTCACTCTGGCATTTGTTTGGTTTATATCTTGGATAGTGAACAGACTGGCTACATCTTTATATCACCTTTCATAATTTTCAGTTCTTTCCTTGCATTTTAGCAAACAGACTTTTAAAATTTGAAATGTAATGTTTCCCTTGCTAGCAGCTCATGATACACCAAAACCTGCACTGTAAGTAGCCCAAAACCTCCAAAGTTTCAGTATTACTGCTTATTGTTCAGTGCCCATTTCTACAGCTGCTCTATTAGCTCTGGAAAACAGTCAGTGTCCAAAGTGACTAGGTTGTTATCTTCTCTCTCTCTTTATTTTATATAAGTACTGATTTGATACTTTTGTCTGCCTTCAGTTGCTGGCCATTCAAAACATACTTCACAAGAGAAAGAAATCTGTGATTTAGAATGCAAGGACAGTAAAATTGTGTACCAGGTTGTTATCACCGTTACCTGCTAATACAGGAAATCCTGGTGGTAATCTTTTCTTTTGTGCCCACACATAGAGGAAATCTGTCAAGAATCAAGGAGTAATTGACATGTAGGGTGGTGGTGGTGGTGGGGGGAATGACAATATTCAAGGGGAATTATACACAGCATAAGGGATCTTTTAAAAGTTATAATATTTTTGGAAGGTGTGATAGAGAACACGTGGATCAAAGCCAGTGGGACCCCTTGATCAAAGCTTGCTGATGATCAGTGATAGGCATTACAATTGCATACTTAGTTACTTTTAAAAAGTTCAGCCTATTTTGTGTGAGTTCTCAAGAAAACTGTTCAGATGCCCTTCATTTAATGAGCTGGAAAATGATGCTGCCTGGCTCAGTGATATTGAAGCTGTGCCCTTTCCAGCCTACTCTGCAAAAGTTTATTTTTTGATTTATCCTCTAGGGAACACTGGCAAAGCTAATCTCTGTTTTGGTCTTTGTTTTAATGTCCCTTTTGAAATTAGTCAAGACATGATAGTCACCTCAGTGCCATCTGCTCTGAATTCTATGCTGGTTAGGAAAGTTCTATGCTTTCCGAGGTTTCAGTATGACCAAAATGACTGTTTAGGTTTGACGCTGCTACGTAGGGTCTGGGACATTTGAGAAAACATATAAAGTGACTCAGTTGATATTGGCACAGGCACTGTTTTTATGCTTGGTAACACTATGATTAGTGACTTAATTGCTGACATAAGTTTTCCATTCTTTAAGGGTCAGAGGCATGAGCTGGGAAAACTTTAGGAACCACTCTTTGAACCCCTAGTAGTGGCGTCATCCTTCATAAAGGCTTAACATTTGTGGCAATTCAAATACCACAATTGCCTATTAAAAGGATTCTTTTTTTTTGTTTTTTGCTTGCAACAGTGATCCTTGCAAACAGTATCAGTCAGTTTGTAACTGGTGTTCTTGCTGTTACAAACATGCACAGAGAGCCCTTCCGAATGAATCTGAATTTCAGCTCTAGACATCTATCTTTCCATAAAGCCGTAGAATCTTAGAAAGGTTTGTGATGAAAGGGAGCTTAAAGTGCATCTATCTCCCATCTCCCTGTCACGGGCAGAGACAACTTCCCTCCAGCAGACAGGCCCATCCAACACAGCCCCAAAGACTTCCAGGGATGGGGTGAACATGCCAGGATTTGGGCCTTACTCGTATATATCAGCAGTGCCACAATTTTTCTTTAATTCACAGATAGTAATTACATTTGCATTTTTGGCAAGCAGGATGTTCACAGCTGTGAAGCAATATATTTTTCTCCTTGGAATATCCATTCTTGAAAAAGGCTGGAAATGAATAACTAGGAAATGACATTTTGTAAAGCCATCACAGCTTTTCATCTTGTCCAAACAGCTTTTCCACCATAGCAATACTTCCCTCCCCCACACCTTCCCCCATGTCACTAAGATGACCATATGACTTTGTTACTGCGTTTGCATTTGCAACTTTCTTACAATTATTTATTTCAAATGTAAAATATTGCATTGCATTTATGCCACTGGTATCATTACATGGGTTTAGATGGATGGGAAGCATGCATTTTTCAGTTTCCAGTAGCTCTTCAGAATGTTTTGCTTCATCACCTAAAACTGATTGATTTCCTAACCAGTAGTTATGTTCTTATTGGTTCCTGGTACTAGAAATAGAAGTTCTGTATGATTCATTGTAATTGAAAGCAAAACACTGTAACTCTTTAAACATTCAGACAGGCTGACTGCTCTCTTTGCCTTCTCCATTTTTTTTTTTTCCTATTTGAGACAATCATAATGGTAATATTTGAGCTATTGCTTCAAAATAAGATTTTATTTTAGTTTAAATATAAATTGGCAATTAGAAATCCAGAAGCACAAAATGAAGAAAAAGTTAGTTTTCAAAAACTTTTCAGTTGCTTTCAAAAGTTCTCAGAAGAGACTATTGAAATAATATGATTATAAAATTTCAATATTAATTAAAATTCCAGTTCAGTTGTTTTATCTGGAGAGGAAAATCTAAAGGCTAGCGGCTCTTGGTATGTACTTTTGCTCATTACCACATTGTTTTTCTCCAATCTGTCATGAAAAGCATTGATAAATAGAATTTCATTTGGTGGAGATATATATTTGCTAAAGGGCAAGTGCTTGCAGAATAAGGATCCTTTGTTGTTTCTTCTCCTTTCTCCGCACATATCCCGTCCATTCCCCCTTTGCTTGCTGCTCCTGCTTTCTGAGTGTGTGAATATTGTCAAGGATTTTGCCATAGTAGTTCTGATGAATAATGGTTCTGAGAGCAGACTTCTGAACTTCTTTGATCTTTTTATCTCTGTGTGGCTCAGAACCAGCATCTGGTTTCAGAGTTACTATCTAGTTCATTTGATGTTAAATTAGCCTCAGACATTGTATTCATTGAAGGAAAAGTAAAGGACCCATTTCCTGAAGTTCAGCTTTGCAGAATCAGGTCTTGTGCAGTATTCTTTATTCAGCTGCTTGGAAAAAAAATTAAATCCAGCTTTCCATAAAGGATGGAATATAGAGACAATCACAAACATTACTGCATAACATAATAGTCCTTAAAGATTTGAATGACACAGATATTCTCATTATTAGTTATTTCACTTTCTCAGGTGTCAGGGAACTGTATAAAATTTAATATTTGAAGTTTAAACAGAAATTCTCTGCCTTCCCTCTCTACTTTAAATAGTCCTTGAGGAATTTACCTTGTTTTAATCAAACATTTCATTTCTCAAGCATGCTTGCAGAATCCCTGAAATTGTACAAACTCATGAATATTCTGAAAACTTATGCCTACTAAATTGGCCTTTTATATTGACACTGAAGTGTATTAGCAAAAACTGTATTTCGCTCAATGCTACTCATTCATACTTTAGAGAAGTCAGGTATAAATTAGTTTGTTTTCACTGCCTTAACTTCTAACAATGACAGAAAAATTTGAGGGAGTAAAACAGTACACAAGCCTGTTATCTTTTTTAGTTGCCTGTCTTTCTCATGGATAAGCAGGTTCTCCTCTGTGGGCAAAGAGCCATGACTGGGAGGGTTAGAAAAAGAATAGTGTGGGGAGACATGTACTGTCAAGGATTCCTTAAGGCAAAACTACAAGATTTCCAGGAGATGCTTGCCCACATGCTGTCCTACCAGGGCTGTATAGAAGGCTATGCTAAGCACTATCAGATTTTTCTCCTTTACACCTCAGTAAGTTTCATCTGGTGCATTAATCACCCATTTAACTTTTTTGTAAAATTCTTTAGTCCTTTTTGTTGTAGATCTGAAAACAAAAATAAAATAAAAACAACAACAAAAAACCAAAACCAAAACCAAAACAAACCATCTAATTCTGTCCTAAATGAGAATTCATGATTAACTGAGTCCTGTAGAAGTACAGCATGGTGGGAACAAAAAATAAACCCACATTTTATAGAAACCTAATCAGCTTCTCAGCTGAAGTCCTGAAGTGAAAAAGGTTTTCTTCTTTGTTTTCTGAACATTTTCCATAAGATTTCTTATAATAAATATTTCCTGAAAATTTTGCATGTTTGTTGCCTTGTTAGGTTTTTTCTGGTGGTTTGTTTTGTTGGTTTTTTTTTCCCCTTGTATTTTTTTCCCTCCATTATTCCCTTCTTTTACATGCAAATATTACAGAAATTTCTTGTCTAATGTCTTCTTCAACTCCATTTTCATGGAGGAGAAGATCTTGAAAAGTGCATGTACCAGAAAAGAAAAAAAAAAGCAAGGCTTTTATTCTTCCTATTCCTTCACATACTTCTTAAGAGGAAAACCAGTAAATTTTTTGAGTTTCTCCTTTTCTTACTCATATCTTCTTTTGATATGTTCTTAAAGAAGAGTGTTTCTGATACTTCTACTTATTTTATTACTACTCCCAGTAATATTAATTTTACGTCATATGAAGTTTTTTCTTTGTTTGTTTTGGTTGGGTTGTTTTAAAGGATCAGAACTCTTGCCACTTTACAAAATTCCTATTTTACAGGTAGAGAAATGTAAGCATAGAAGGGGATAAAATGATTCAGTCAGGATGACTCATGAAGTGAGACAACAGGTTTTTGTATCCCCTTATCCTACATTATTCCCACAAAAGAAACAAATGGATTTCCTGATAGTTTGTTCCTCCCTCAGCTGTCTGTGGCCCCATGTCTGCTTAAGGTTTCTCCTTGAGAGATGAAGACTTTGTCCATGAAATCTACATCAGAATCATAAGTGAGGCATGGTGATGGATGGTGCATCTACAGTGGTTCCAGCCGGGAGGGCACAGCTGTGTGTGGCCAGCTTGGCAGTGCTTTGGAATTGCAGGCTGAATTTTGCTGAAAAACACTGCTTGAAAAGTAGTTTTTATCTGGCAAAAGTGTTGATTCTCCTGGGAACACTTCACAGGATGTAATAACAAGACGTCAGGGAAAAATAGTTGAAGACAAAGCTTGTTCCAAAAGCAACAATGTTACAGTGACATTTTTTCAGCTGTAGGAACTGATGTGAGATGCTGGGCTTTCTCCTTGCTCTCCTGGATTGCACATTTTGTAGTGTTTCCAGAGTGATATAACCACCTCCTTGGCGCCTGCAATTATGGCATGTCCTATCCCAGTTTTAGTAATGACTTCAGGATCAAGAAAATAGACTTTTGGAATCAAGTTGCCCGACAACTTTTGCACTAAGTCAAAAAAATCATACATAATTTTTCCTGTTAACAGGAAATTACTTTATACAAAATATTCCTTTATTAACTTGATTTTGATTTTCTTTTCTATTTCTAAACATATGTCATGTTAATAATTTTGTCCTAAGAAACCCTGTAGTTCAGTTGTTATGATTTGTCCAGACTTTGTAATGCTTTTCTTAGTTTAAACATGTATTCCTTTGATATTAGGGAGAGAGTTTGTGGAAAGGATGAAGAAAGGCAGCACCTTTCACCCAATGGAGAATGGCAGTGGAGAAGTGGTTACAGCAGGGAGGATGGTTGATGGATGAGAACAGCAGTAAACAATCAGTCATCACCCCTCCCAAATTTTTAGTGCAAACTGGAGCACAAATCTTATTCTATGGAATTGGCTTGTGCTTACAGATAACTCTGTAACTGATGACAAAAGTTTAAGCTGACCTTGATAGATCTATAGATACATATTTCTGCATGAGGTGAGGTTGAGTTGTAAATTTTAATGGAAAGGTTTGGTCTTGCTCTGTGCGAAGGATGTTTGATTTTGTTTTGCAACACATAGTGATTTTTAACAGCTTTGGCTTGCCAGATCACACACATTTATTTAAAAAGTGTATTTTTTTTTAGCTTCTCTTTCAACCCACTACATTAAATCTGCTTCCAGGTTTGTTTAATACTGGAAAAGAAATGCCTTGCTACAAGCAGAGTGTAAACTGGCATTTCTGTTACTTCATTCCTTCACAGAGAAAGATTCATTTATTTGATGCAACATGCTTAGCTTAGTGCCATGTGTGGCATCTGAAGACTGGAGCAACTAGTGTTTTGAGGTTTTTTTCTTGTTTCCAGTTAATTTGTGAACAGCCCTTGAGCATTTTCAGACTTCTGTTCCTTTAGGTATCTTACCCAATGAGAGTTATATTATATGTATAGTAACTTTACACCTCATAATATTTTCTTTATTTTGCTGATAGTTAAATCACTATATTTATAGCTCTGTAGGTTTTGCTTTGTCACTTCTGCTGTCAAACAGTCATGTGCACAATAGGGATTTTACAGTGACTAGTAGAAACAGACAATATAGGAGCACAAGAAACTGTAGCAAGAACATGCTTATATTACAATGGTTGCTAATCATGATGAGACTGTGAACCAAGTGTTGCGATGATCTTGAAGATGAGCAGAAGATGAAGTTAATCAAACATGCATTATAAACAAAATGGAATGTGCACTTCTTTATCTGTATACTAACCACTAGAGAGCAAAGCTGCAGCACTGCATTTGAAGTTTGAGATTTCTGATGGTCTACCATTAACAGCTGTTGATAGAGCTATAGTAGGTTAAAAAAGAAAACTAGAGATAAACAGCAGCAAATGCAAGAGTCTTCAACATGTGCAAAATTGTACACACAATAACCTGATACTCGTTATTGTGAGTGAAAAGTCAAGCACAAAAGCAAACATTACATTTGACTGAGGTTTAGTCCTGTGCATAAACAATTTTATACTTTATCTAGACAGCTCTGTATTGTTTTTACTTCACTGAGTACACAAAACAAATGTAACTCAATTAGTGAGATATTTGGTATTTTATAATTTTCTTGCTGCTCATTACATGGTCACATGATTTATTGACAATCTGCTATTAACATGTATTGTAAAGCAGTTATAATGCTTTCATTGGCTTTTCTAAGCTGCTCACCACTATGCCACCTTACTGCTTCTCAGAAATGATTAAATTAATTTTCCTATCACCCTTGTGATAGAAGGAATTGTTATCATCCTTACTCTACCTATAGGATAATTAAACCACAGACATTAAAGTATTGCCTATCTAGAATATTCAAAATACGATGTCTAGGACTTTGGTTCTTTATCTCCTTGACATGGAGTGAGTCTTGTATTCAGAGCAGTTTTGATGAAAGGGTAAGAAAATGATGAGGGGCTGAGATACAACAGGGATGTTGCACCTCTACTTGTTTCTTCATAGCCTTTTCCATTGGCATTCACTTTTAGCATTCCTAGAAAGAGAACAGTAGATCTGATGGATCTTTGATCCACTCAGTTACTCAGATGTTCTGAGTTAATCTGCATTTGTGAGGGCTGATGCCCACATAGCTTAAGCAGTAGCCTTTCAGTGGATACCTCAAGAATGAAAACCACTTAACTAGTGATGCCTGATAAAGTTGATGTAAGTGACTTGTTCATTATCAGGTGCTCTGCAGCTTGGGCAAATATTATTTCCAGTTCCTAAGGATAAAATCGCTTGTAATTCTCTATAGCCCTTTGATTACCTACCTTCTGCAGTGAAAGACACGAATATCCCACCAACAGGGACTTCTTCCTCAGAGTCCTCTGAGACTCTGAGCAAGGCAGGAGATTTAAAAAACAAATACACTACCACTTCATATTTTTTCAATAATGCAGCTACATGAGGCAACAGACTTGAGGCTGGCCTGTGCTTATGCCATTTTGGCTACATTCTACTTCATGCAGCAAAATATGAGTCACTATAATGTCTCACAAAACAGCTTCCAGAATGTATTTTTAAATATGAAAAAATATTATTTTCTCTGCCACTTTCTATCAACAGTTGACCCAGTTTCCTTCAAAAAAACTTGGAAAGAAAATTGCAGCACCACTGCACAGAATGTAGTCATTTACCAACAAGAAAACAAAGCCTTATAATGTGGAACATCAGGCAGTCCTCTTAGGTAATGTTATTAGGCATTGTAATAATATATATAGCATTAAAACAATGTCCTAAAAATCAGGAAAAACAAGATCTAAATGACCCATTATTGTAGATTATAATTTGATTTGGACTAGTGACGTGAATTATTTTTCTTGACAATCCAAGAAGTCGGTGGATGTGCTCAGGGTCTAACATGAGTGCATACACACAAGGTAGTGCAGTCTCAGCACTCTTCTAGAGTTAGCTCCTGCACTTGTTTCTGTTTAAAGATTGTTGCTTGGATGTGGCAAAGGACTTCCAGAACTCAAATCACTGCATGCATCTCGATATATTTAGTAGAAGTCTAGGGAAGTGGAAGCAACAATAGATCTAGCATATTTGGTAAACTACATACAAAAATACAATGTAAAATATACAATAAATCAATATAAAAAAATAGAAATTAAAAAAACCCCACCCAGAATTCAAAGAATTGAAATGAAGTGAAAAGGATGAAACAATTTTGCAAAAATAAAGTATAAAAATTTTAGAATTCTGAAGGTCTTAATACTTTGAGCTGTCACCCACAAAACATATAGCTTACTTTCCATGATAATTGTTATTAACATATCCCAACACAAATTCTTGTGGAAGTAGAATTCATATGTGATTTACTGCCAGCAATTACTTATTGCAATTAGAGGAATGTTATGATGGTGTGAGAAAAAGTTTCCTGTCAAGTACAATTATAGAGCTTCAATTGTCATAGGCATTCTAGAACAATACCTAAAGAAACTGCAATTTCTTATCCAGCTGCCTCCTGTCCACTCTCCTCTGAAGCTGGCCTGGATTTCGCATTGATATTTAAGTGTGCAGGTTGTACTGGTCAAACAGATCATCTTCTGTGTGCAAAGTTCCTATAGTTTGTGCTTTAGAGCTTCTCATCTTTGGACTTTTCTGTCCACAGCCCTTATGCAGTTTTTGAAGAACAATTTTCCTAAAGTCAGTTGTGCAAAAGATTTAATCATTACAAGCTGAGTGATGCTGAGGATTGCAAGACTCTCTTGTCATGATGGTCACACCTCTGATTCACTGAAAGTCTTTCTAACAAGGACATGGGCCTGCTAGAATGAGTCCAGAGGAGGCCCACAAAGATGACCAGAGGGCTGGAGCACCTCTGCTACGAGGACATGCTGAGAGAACTGAGCTTGTTAAGCCTGGAGAAAAGAAGGGAGACTTGGGACAGCAGGGAGACCTTAGAACACCTTTCAGTACCAGAAGGGAGCCTACAGGAAGGCTGAAGAGAGACTTGTTACAAGGCAATGTAGTGACAGGACAGGAGGTAATGGATTTAAGTTGAAGGAGGTTTAGATTAGATGTTAAAAATAAATTCTTTGCTGTGAAGGTGATGAGACGCTGGAACAGGTTGCCCAGAGAAGTTGTGGATGCCCCATCCCTGGAAGTGTTCAAGGCCAGGTTGCATGGAAATTTGAGTACCCTGGTCTGGTGGAAGGTGTGTTCTTGCCCATGGCAGGATGATCTTTTTGGCCCCTTTGTAAGCAAACCAGTCTATCATTCTATCATTCTATGCTGTATTTTCTGAGATGGGAGAGTAACATGGAATAACCAAAACATGTAGTCCTGCCACCTTCTGTCTCAGGTACTCTTTGCCAACGATCTTTGCCGCTAAACACAGGGTGAGTGCAACCACGTCTTCTATGATCATGCCAAGTGTTTATCACCACTGGGCCTATATATGATGATACATCAGAAAGATATGTTTGCTGGGAAGCTTCCTAATACATATTAGTGTTAGCCCTAGGGAATATTTATGCCTGTTTTCTGGATTCTTTGTGTTTTCATCAGTACTATAGGGTTCTGATTTAAATTTTACAGGTCTGAGGTATTACCTGTTTTCCTACATTTGTTTTATCATACCAGTAATTTATAGAGAATGTATAAGCAATTTGATCACTTTTGATGATGACATCCAACTGAATTCATAGAAAAGAAGGGTGAACTCTTTCAGTGTATTGGATTTTCCTTCTCTAGCACAAGTCTGGTTCCCAACCATTTTTGTACATTCATTTCTTTGTATTAGATTTTCATGAAGGAAACCTGTTCTGCTAATATCTTAGGAAGGCTGCAATTTAATTAGGATTACTCAGCGTGTTCAGTTGATGGTTTGCACATTTTTATAAATTGATAAATAAACATTTTGATATGCTTTCAAATTTTATTCCACTTACATTTAAAATAGAAGAAAATTAATGACACTGTATTACAGTAAATTCATGCCATATGGTTACAGTCAGTTCAAGTTGGTTTTGTATCCCAACATCCAAATACTGCTCAAAAAGTAGTGGTGCAGAAAAATAAGTTGGTATAGTTGGATCAAAACTTATCCTGGAAAGGAAAACAGTATTTTTATTACATTTTTTGAAGAAATTAGGTAAAGGCATTTGTTGCAAAAAGAAGTTTGAAGGTATTTATGCCATCCAGAGAAACCTAAACAGATTCAAGAAGTGGATCCATGGGAACTTCATGAGGTTCAGTAAGACCAAATGCAAGATGCTGCACCTGGATTGGGGCAACCCATGGTATCAATACAGGCTGGGGATGAACAGGTAAAGCCCAGCCCTGCAGAGAAGACCTTGGGGGTGCTGGTGGGTGAGAGGCTGGACATGACCCAGCAATGTGCACTCACAGCCCAGAGAGCCAGTCGTGTCCTGGGCTGCATCCAAAGCTGTGTGGGCAGCAGAGCAATGGAGGGAACCCTGCACCTCTGCTGTGCTCTGATGATAACCTCTGCAGTGCTGCATCAGCTCTGGAATCTCAGCACAGGAAGGACACGGAACTGCTGGAGCAAGTTCAGAGGAGGCCACAAAGATGAATCCAGGGTATGAAGCACCTCTGCTATGAGGAAATGCTGGGAGAATTCGGTTTGTTCAGTCTGGAAAAGAGAAGGCTTCTGGGTGGCCTAATTGCAGCCTTCAAGTACCTGAAGGGAACTTACAGGAAAGATGGAGAGAGACCATGCATAAGAGCATGTAGTGACAGGACAAGGGAGAATGCTTCAAACTGAAAGACAGTAGGTTTAGATTAGATATTAGGAAAAAATTCTCTACTGTGAGGGTGGTGCAGCACTGGAACAGGTTGCCCAGGGAAGCTGTGGATGCTCCATCCCTTGGAGTCATAGAATCATATACCCATAGAATTATGGCATGATTTAAGTGAATAGTGAGAGTTAGACTGTAATCTAACCAATCTAATTATTGTAATGACAATAATGAAGTGGAGAACCATCAGTCCAGCTGAGATTGCACTCCTAGAAATGCAGTTGATAGGTTCCTGCAGCAATGGTATATGGGGAGTGGCAGAGACCAGTGGGCTGCTGGTGTACTTGGAGCACCCCCAGGCTTGCTGTCCACTCTTTCTCATATCTGAATCAAGTGGTCTGTTTTTCAGCATTTTTTTATCTCAGATTTCCCAAAATATTTCTGATTCTTCAATATTTTCTGCAGATTTTCTCATTCAGACCTCAAGCTGCCAAAGATTTTACCAGAAAGATTGGGGAAAACAGTTAATGTCTCAGTGGCTTTTTTTGTTATTTAAAAATAGGAACATTAGTCCCATTAGGGTTATTAGATCAGAAGAACCAAACAAAGTGGCTTATATCTAGTAGAAGCATGAACAGATTACCTCATTTCTTGGAAATTATTTTGCATTTCATTCCTCCTGTGGATTTTTGTTTGAATTGTTGTTGTATTGCAAGAAGACAACTATTTCAGTTTCAAAGAAACATCAAAACATCAAATCTATGTGATAGCATCTGACATCTGTCATTCTATCTGCACATCACATTAGTAGAAAGAAGTTCACTCTCAAGAACCAAGTTTAGAGAATAAAACTTCCCAGGTGAGGGACAATATTCTCCCTGAGGAAAAAAAATAAGAGGATTCACAAAAGAAATCCCAGTGTGGCTGAGCACAACATGCAATTTGATTTAATAGGTGCTTTAAAAAAGCATTTTGTGCCAAATGGGTAGACTTCTGAGGTATAATTAAGAATGACGAGGTGACATTGTGGAAAGCACATCTTCAGTTGAGTACAAGGAGACTGTTCAAAGCTAAAGTACTGAAAAAATGGAATAATCATCACAGGAAACTCCTTTCTTGGAAACTTCGTAACAAAACATGAAGCAGTTTGTTTTGAGAGATTGGATTTCCTGACATGCTTGCTGGAAAATCGTGAGACAGAAGATAAATAGATAGTTTGAGTCCCTTTGTTAACATGCTTGAGTAGACCAGTTTTTACAAACCCCTCTGCTTCATTGTATTTTTTGTCCTACACATCTTTTATTTGTCTGTTTTCTGGACTTTTAATACTAAGTCTTGTAATTTTAGATCTATTAAACATTCTACTCTCAAATGTTTCTAAAAACAGTTATGCCAAGAGCAAAAGCTGAGTTTGACTGCTAAAATAAAATTCATGAAATGTCACATTTTATTCTTTTGCTTGGAATTTTGGTGCTGGAAAAGCTATCCATACCAATTCTAAATATGGAGTTAATCATAGGGCTTGCTTTCGGAATCGCTTAACTGGGAACTCAAAGCCACAAGCAGCTAGCTGGCTTGAATTCTACAGTGGTACATGAAAATTCAGATTTAGATCATATGTTCCTTTTAATATGGTTTGGTTGCAATTGACTGGAAATATTTTTAAGTAATGGAAGGCAAAAGTTTTTGTTGACTTTGCTACAAAGAAAATAAAAATATCAACTCACATATAAACAGTCTTTTTTTCTTCAAATACAAAGAGTAGGTATTATATTCCTTCTAAAGTATCAGTATAAATATTTATCTTTTTCTTCCCTCATTTTACTGAAGTTTTTTTTTACTAGTCTTGGGGAAAAAGACAGAAAGGAAGGAGAAAACCAGATGTGTACTCTTCTGCATCACTGGGTACACACTGTCAGAAAGAAAACATTTTGAAAGGTCTCAAAGAATTAGCCTGCTCTTCAATTATATAAATCCACTGATTCAGCTTTACTTGTTTTTTTCTCATGCTGCAGGTTAGCCTATTCAACATCTAAAATCTACTGGGAACCTGTGGCAGGGACAAATTGTTTCTTTCTGATAAAGAAAATTCTAAAGTTTCATCTCTCACTTTGGGATTAGCTATGTCTGGCAAAAAAAGGAGACACCTAAGTCAGCTGTTGGCACAATTTAATGCTTAGTTTATTAATAATCAGTAGAAAGGCTCATGTGAAGTCATAAAGACCTACCAAATTATCTTAGATACAGACACACTGTGGCCTTTCTCTACAATCCTCTACATCCATGGTGCATGCCACCAGTTGAGATGGCTCACTGCCTGTTTTAATCCCAAGCAATCCAAGCAATAAATTCAGATTCTGCTTTTGAAGGCAACATCCAATCTTTCCCTTTCTCTGGTTGCTAATGCTGTCTTTCCCAGAGGTGGGTTGCTGTCCTGGGGCACAAATGATAACTAGTTTATCCTTTCCTTGGAACCGTATAGTTTTATTACCTGGCTTTTACTCTAAACTAGATCCTGCTCAAAGAGAGTTGCTGCAGGGCAGGACTTCTGTGATAATTTCAGTGAATTACAGCTGCTATGCCAAATGCACAAATTTGATGTGATATTGGGTTTATGCTACCAGGTGAAAAAACAGGACTTCTTGGAAGTGAGGACATTGAGATGTGTATGTAGGTCATAGCACAGATGGCTGCAGAGATTGCATGACACTAGAACAATGGACTCTTTTGATGGGGGAAAATAATTGCTCCTCTAAAACTTGCTTGTCCCTCTGTAATGTTAAAGATGGCCTTAAAAGATAGGATGTCCCCAGAGGTTCAATTAATTTGGCTCTCCCTCCCTGTAGTTTCCAAGATAAGATGAAAGTGGGAAGACACAGGGGAGTATCAGGAGGACAATTTGTATTATTAAAAAGTCTAGTAAGTCCTTCATTTTAGGGTGAAATGTATTTCTTTCTCTCTCCTACTACTGCTTATTTCTTTAAAAATAGAAATCACACAAAACAAAAAAAAAATAAACCCAACAAGATAACTCAGGATTAATGCTAAATTCTCAGTAATAAGGAAGACCAACACTAAGATTTTCTATGCAGCCTTAACAACAAACTGTTGTGTATAGGCATTATTATGCCATTATTCCTTATGTAACTAAAAACTGTAGTTTATACACAAGGCTCCTTCTTTTTAATTTTAGCAGCCTTGCAGAAAATAGGAAACCTCAAAAGGAAGTCCACAAAGTCTTCTTTGCAGAGAAGCTGTGCAGTCATTAACAATGCAGTAGTGCTGCTGAGATTCAGGATCCAGAATCTCTCCTGTTCCTGCCACAGATTCCTAGTATTGTCTGAGGCAAATCACTAATATTCTTCCTGAGGTTTGCTTGTGATATTATTACTTGTTGTTCTAGTAGGAGCACAGGGAAGATCATCCATGCATGTTTACAAGTTGATCAGTTTCGTCTGCATCTTAGTATGGAGCCTGGATGACAGAAAGTGGGCAAGTGCAAACATGATGAATAGCCAAACAGGGAAAAACCTCTGAATTTCATCTCATGTCTTGTTTGTTGTCATTGAACACTGAATAAGGCAGGCTCTGAAGATAAAGAGTATCCATGCCCTAAAACTTTTTGTCAAAATGCAGACACAAAAGTTGCTGAATAATCATTGACTTTTTATGTCAATCTCCAGAGTTGCAGCAAAGTTCTTTGAACATATAAAATTCTGTGATGTGTGTGCCAAATGTTTCTGTCACCAAAAACAGCTTCAGTTTGCATGTGTTGTGCAAAGTGCCCAAAGCTGGCTGCAGAGCAGTGGTGTAAAATTCTGTCTTCAAATGGTCACTTTCTGCCTGTGAAATGAAAACAAAACAGTTCCTGTGCTCTTTAATAACAACATCCATGAAGACGTTGTTTCTCTGTTCTATCCAATTCACAGCATATTCTTGCTGTGCCTTAAAACTTATCAGGAGAAGAAAGAGAAATATGAAGCAAACACAGCTAACTCTCTGGAATTTCTGCCCAGGCAAATGAAAGAGTCTATTCTATTTTGTGTCTTAGGCTTTTATTTTTTTCATTGTATGCAACAAGAAAGAGCAAAGAACAGGTGTGACAGTGTTTGATTCTGCATTCTGATTATCTCTTCTTTTGATCCAGTGTAGTCAGAAGCACAATTTCTTGCAAATTGGACTTGTGGTTCAGACAAAGAAAAAATGTATATGATTTTCATTGTAATAACACTTGTTTAGATTTAGAGTTCTACAAGCTTTTGTATCTGAAATTGCTGGTAAATGTCTCAGAAAGATGTAAACAAGACACTTAACTGTTATAACATTTCAGAAAGTTTTTGATATAAACATATGTTTCTGAAAAACCAGTGCTGTATTCACATTGCCCTTTGACTGTAGAACTGAACATTTTTTTATTGATGCATATTTTCATAAAAGACATTTTCTTGGAATAGCACGAGGCAAATTTAGCGGATATATTTGGATACTGTTTGTAACTTTTGACCCCCATCTAGTGGTCACCACGCAGTACAACAGGATAAAATTCCTATCGCAACCGCAATGTCTTGCTCAAACTTTGTTACCCAAATGCCTTCTCCCAGCAGGTGAAACTGCAGCGCTAGCTAATAGGCTTTTAAATTTTTAAAATTCAGTATGTTATAATCTGGCAGTGAAATAATTGGTAGAAGCCTGCCTTGGTTTCTGACTGGAAGAAAAAATACTAGTAATATAAAATTCATATAATGTCCACAAAAGGGGGGGTGAAGAAAATAAAACAGATCTGCCAATAAAGCCATATTCCTTTAATCCACATAAATACTTTTGAATCAGTTAAATATTTAAATACAATATTAAAGAAATCAATTTAGTATTCACTCTTTATTCAAAATTTTCCACCTGTGAGATTTACGTATCTCTTCATTTATTTATATCCAACTTTTAGCTTTTGCTTTAAAGTTCTCAGACAAGCTTATATCTATACTTGAAATGATACTGACATTGCCAAAATTAGTCTTACTGACCACAGGAATAAAAAATTGTCTTCTATGTTACCTAAAGTTGCAGGCATTATCTGCCTGTTGGCCCTCCATAGAATAACAAAACACACAGTGTGTGTATTGGTTAGAAGTCTGTGTTTTCTTGCAGCCATTTAAAGGGAAAATAATTATTCAAACAACAAAATAGAACTGTTAGGAAATTTGGATATGATGAGCTAAACCCTTCGTTATTATTGTGATTATTTTGTGCTCCTACAATAGTTAGGAATTCAAACGAAAAAGATACTGATTGATAATGAGTACTAGTAGTCATGCTAGTAGCAATGGTAATACAGTTGTGAACTAATGGCACAACAAGCTGTAAAGGAAATTTTACTGTAGCATTCATGGTATCTTGACCTTTCCAATACATTCTCAAATATTTTTTTTGTGAGCAGATCTCACAATGATCACGAAGATACAACAAATAGGGAAAATGAAAGGCAAGGAAGAGCTTTGCACTGTCCAAGATCACCTACAAGGCTAGTGGCAGAACTCTAATTTGATGTCTTATGGTTTAAACTGTGTGAGTTTTGAGATTATTAAAGCAGTAGCACATTTGAGGACACAAAAAAGGTACAGGCATAATCAAATTAAATCAAATCTGGGAAGAAGTGTATGTGTTTGGATTTACTGACAGTTAATTGTTCTGAAAACTACAGTGAAAAGATAATTAAATTACTATGCTCTCTTGAAATTTTTAAATACTATTTTCTGCATTTTTTTCAAAAAGGAAAATAAACGAACTACATTTGCTTTTCTGCATTCAATTGTCAGAGATGAATATAATTTAATAATATAGTCCGAAAGTGGCAGTAAGCTTGAGTTCCAGAAATACGTACAAAGTAACAAGTAAACAATGAAATAAGTCATTAAATGAAAATCCATTCTCTGCCAGGCAATGTGCATCTCTGTCAAAAAAAGCAATATATGTTTCTTTGATTAGTTCATGTAACAAGGGAAAAAAGGTCAAGAGAATGCTCTCACTTCACTAAAGAATCGAAGTGGCAACCTCATTGGAACCTCAGGTCAATGGTAGATAAAACAAGCCAGTACAGAGTGGCATGTACTTGCTGTGACACCTGTGCTAGGCTGAAGTCTAATCAAGAGCTGACTTGCACTGCATCATTTCTGCTGTCATTAGCTAGAACTAGAAACTGGCTGTTGTGCTTCAAATCAACACCATTTTCAAAAAGAATACTGTATATGGGTTCAGCACAAATACATTTTGTGGTGTTAATATTTATCCATGTTTAAAAAATCATGTGAAAGATCTTCTGTTCATCTCTCATTCTTGAATGCTTTAGCAGTATTATTTATCTCCCTATTAGTATGGCAAATGAGCCTAGAGACCTAGTCATGCTAATCCACACATCTGTAATCTCTTAGATACAAGACATTAAGTCTAAAAATTAAGCCACATGCTGCAGAACATCTCCCTACAGTACCAAATGCAGCTGTTGGGCTGCCAAGCTGTGAGCTCATTGTCTCAGCACC
This sequence comes from Climacteris rufus, assembly GCA_013398175.1. NCBI lineage: Eukaryota > Metazoa > Chordata > Aves > Passeriformes > Climacteridae > Climacteris > Climacteris rufus. The sequence goes on along the minus strand of VZRZ01001488.1, from coordinate 119,501 downwards.
ACCCACCCTCTGCCAGTGTCTAATTGTTTGCAGACACCCATTCAAGGTCTTTGCACTGATTTTCAAAGCACTTGTTGGAAACACTGCAGTCTATGTGAAACAGCATCTACTCTCTCCTTTCTTTCTGCTCCCTCGTCCTTCAGCCTCTCATGAGAATAATGTTCCCTGGGAACAGTATTTCAAGTTTAGATCTTACCACTCTTCATACTAAATGCAACAATCAAAAGTGCTGGATCTAATCTGTGTAGTTCAAAGACACAAATGGCTACAGAAGTTCTCTGCCTGGCCATGAACAAAGGACTTGTGGCTCCAATCTGGTTGTAAAATAGCAATTCCAATGCTAGCAGATGTTCCCAAACATGCACATATGCCTTAACGCCACCCCAGCACTTTATTGGGATAAGGCAAACTATGTTCTTGAAACATTTTGGTAGGATTAGGTACTCAATAACAAAAAAGCCGTCAGTTGCCTTAGCAGTGGAAGACAGGATAATGAGGGTCCAGCTAAGGAGAGGTGGGATCAGAAGAAGAAAACAATGAAGCATCATGGTTCCTTTGGTATAGAGCTCATGGATACTCTGTGTAAGGGAGTGTAAACGTTCCTGTATTCCTAACAGTGGGGGTTTTTATTGTGCAAAATTTATTTTCCTTCAGACTTGTTCTTTTTTAAAAGTATCTTTCTCATGTGCCTTGAGTTTTTGCTTAGCAGTGGACATGACTGGGTCTTTATTTCCCCATTACTATCATGAAGCAATTAGCTATGATAATTTTGTCAGAAGCATGTTTAATAATTTTAAAATTCTTAGGTCAGTGGCATAAAATTTTTTCTCTTCTCTTTGCAGTTTCGATGTAGACAATGGCACATCATCAGGACGAAGTCCCCTGGACCCCATGACAAGCCCTGGTTCAGGGCTAATTCTTCAGGCAAATTTTGTCCACAGTCAACGTAGGGAATCTTTCCTTTACCGGTCGGACAGTGATTATGACCTGTCTCCAAAGTCTATGTCCAGGAATTCCTCCATTGCCAGTGATATGTAAGTACCTTATAAAATACTTCTAATCTGTAATTTGTCCAATGTCAAGATCTTTGCATCCACTAGAGTTTCTTTTTTTTTTAAGTCAGAGACAGTAATCACTTATGCTACTGAAGTAATCAAAAATTGTTTATTTCTTTAATGAAGATTATACTTGTTCCTGCAGCTTTCTGAAGGATATCGTGAGGGTGCACTTGACATGTTTATGCACTCTATTAGCTTTGACAGAATAATAATGACAGTCAATACTGGTGTACTAAAACAGTACGGAGAACTATTTTCTCACTCTTTAGTTATTTTCAGGAGAAACAATACAAACTCAATTTATGCTTCTCCATGTTCTTAAGAAACATATTCCATTCATTTGCACCATATAAAGATTATTCAGATACCTTTTTAACTAAAAGACAAAATTCTAACAAAAGACCTTTATAAAGTTATTCTGTCCTCTCTCACTATTGTGTGAAGTGTGTATTTTCTGCTGGTGACTCATACTTTTCAAGTATGTATAGACCCCAGCTTGCACGTGTAGTAGGAGTCAGATGCAAATATCTGTTTATTTGTAAGACACTAAAATTATTTAAATGTCCTATCTTTTAGTGACTTCTAAGTAGGAAAAATTAATAATTCTTTTTTGTTTGGTTGGGGTTTTTTGCCTAATCTGCTCCAAATTTCATGGCCAAATTGGTGTTTATGGTTCAAATATATATCTAAAGTAAAGAATCAGGCTTGTCAGAATCCCTCAGTGAATGCTGTTTTTAATGAAGCAAAACCCAATTGATATGCTCTTTACAGAAATAAGAGTAGGTGCAAAAATGAATGAGGGTTATCATAATAATGAGTGAAATTAGAGTTGATATTTAACTTGCAGTCGTAAATGAGCACTCCTATTTTTTTTTCAGCTTACATATAATTTTTAAAACTGTCATTATTTAATTCAATTATAGCTCTTTTTAAGTGTACAGTGTCAAAGTAAGAAAAGTTCCTCCCTTTAAAGAGGGTTAGTATAAGGTCCATGACTCAGTTAAGCTCTGCATATTGAACTGCTCTGTAAGCTTTGTGCCTACTGTGACCAATTTTTGTTGAGACAAAATGGATTAGAACAAGACCAATTCATCTTGCTTTGTTATAGGGAAAAATGCATTTTTCTTGGAAACAGTACCCCCTTTCCAGCAAATCTTCCTGACAGATATCTTTTCTTTTAGAGAGAGAAGAGTCAAGCTTTTAGTATAGCACCTGTGCCAGGATACCATTTGTAAAGATTTTTACATTCAGGAGCACAATCCAGCTGCCTGTGTTACATGGATGAGTCATTTCAATGAAGAATTCAATTAGTGATCCATCCTTGAACTCCTAATCCACTTCATTTCCTAGAATTTTGGGTAATATTTCAGCAATGGCAGTAAATTGGATAAACAATATAATTACTGAAACAGCACACATTTTTTCCTTTTTTTTTTCCCTATCTATTCTTCCTTTCAAAATTTTCTGGAAACACATTTACATATAACATTTATTTGACCTCACATCTTGATATATTTTCACAGTCTCTTGTCACAGATGAGCTATTGTACTAAGGAGGTAAATACTCCTGCCACTGTTTAGGAGAGGAACACATTAGTAAATATAAAAGGCAAGTTATTTTAACCACAGAGTGTTAATCATGTATCAATAAGCCTAATTATAATAAGCTTAATTGTATCACAGAAATGAAGTGGAAGAAAGTCAATGAATGAAAGAGGGCAAAGTTTAAAAAGATAAAATAGCAAGGTAAAAAAAAACAGTCACAGAAGTCCTTATATATGCATTCAGTTTCCATGAGCACTGAATGTACTCATGGAAAGGAAACCCACTGAAGATTATTAAAGTAAAGAAACAATTCTGATTCAGGACATTGCTAAATGAGGTGGAGGATGGAAGGGTTGACAGGAGAAGTACACAAACTTTGGGTTACTCCCAAATTATCCAGTTTCCCTTTTGCATCTGTATACATGCTTTTGTATTGTTTGTTTCTTAAACATGAGCAAAATGTATTATAAAATATACACATCATTCAGGTACTGTAAGTGGGTTAATTGTACATAACAATTTAGTCTAGATCCCCTGATTCTTCGGTACTTAAACTACCAACCTCCATGTTTCACTTTGTAAAGAAAAAGAGAAAGCAAAGACATGTGCCTTGTATTTGAAAGGAATAGAACACAAAGAATTCTGGCATTTTCATTACTCTCAAATAGAGCTTACAAGAATACAGTCCAGTCAGCAGCAATAACAACAAAACTTCCAGATTTTAGTCAAATGTGGAATGTCATAATAAGACAGCCAGTGGATGGCAGTGCTAAAGTGCTGAATTTGTCATGTCGTTATTTATTATGTATGCAGCTCCAGCCAAGGAAAGGAACGAGTTGTGCTCAGTTGTTTGCAAACCCAGAATTAAAAGATGAGCTCTGCTACAAACAACTTACAAAGTCAAAGTAGAAGATGATAACTAAGTGACTAGTACAGTCAGATACTATCCCTAGGAGAAGGTACAAAGCGAGTCACTATGCCCAAAGTAGTAACCCTAACAGAGAAACAAACGGAGTTTCATTCAGGGAGTTGAAATGGAAAGTAAAGAAACAAGGGCAGAGGGGGGACAGGTGGAAGGTTTTTTAAAATCCGAGAATCCAAAGTATATTTTGATGAATTAGTTATGGAAAACAAAAAAGGGCAGGATGAGTGCAAGGTTAGTGGGACAAATACGGGTGTAGTTAGAGGGGCAGAAAAAGCAGCTGAATGTAAGAAAGAAAAAGCACATAAAATTGAGTGGGACTCAGTAACATTGTGTCAATTATCTCTTGGAAGAAATAACATGGTCTTTGAGAATAATAAAAGCAGGACGTGGAGATGATATGAGGAGAATAGAAAAAGCTGCTTGAGTTTATGGACTGGAGAGGTGGGTGGTTTAGACAGGAAGATGCAAGATCCAAGGCAGATGGGCACAGATGTATTGTGAAGCCCCTCTATGGGATTTTCAGCAGAGAGATGAGGATGTGCAAAAGAAAAAGAAGCAACTGAGTGAGGCAGTGAGGGGTAGTGAGACAACATGAAGAATTACAGGACAGGATCTGTGATGAAAGACAGGAAAACAAATTTAAGGGGAAGGAGAATACAGAATGGTGAAAAAAAATCCCCAAAACAAAAACAAACAAGCAAACAAAAACAAAACAAAACAAAAAAACCAAACAAACACACACACAAAAACCAAGCCCCCCAGAAAGTTTCCAAAAGCAGCACAGAGGAGAAAGGGAGCAGGACCTAACTGAAAGATGAGCAAAATCCTCAGTGGAAGTATTATGAGGCCTATATTTGAAGACAAGACATTAGTGTAGCAGAGAGCTTTGTGGATGTCTTGCTCATGTCACCTGATTACTTAATGCTGACTTGTTTGTACTGCTGTGGCTGCCCAGAACTTGCAAATGCAGGATGAGGTAGAAGCGGTAAAACTTTTTATGCCCTTCTTGTTAAGGGATCACTGCCCTGGTTATTGGAGCAAGAGGCCAAATTAGTAGAGAATTTCTGTTTTAGCAAAACCCAGGTCTTGAATCAGATTAAAAAATAGATTCCTAGAAAAACAAAAAGCCAATAAGCAGTCCACTGCTGCATCACAGTCCATGTTTTACACCACTCTGAAGGCAGAAAACATGTATAATCCCCTTGTGATTCTGAAGAAGCAGACCAGAGGATAGCAGACTAGAACAGAGGACCATGAGCCTCTCTTTAGAGAAGTCTGTGCAAGCTCCACTATGTCTTCTGATTGTACCTCTATTAAATCTATTCTTCTCCCATTTCCACAAGGTCACAGAACACAGCTCAGACACAACAACCTGGCATTCTCGGGACCTGGCCAACTGAACCTCACTCCGTAAAGCAACTGCTGGGGGCAGTTTTACAGCCTACTTTAGAGAAGCTCAGCACTGTTTTCTTCATCAGCTTATCACTATAAGCTCTAACTAGATTTATTACACAAAATTTGCTGATTTCTATTAAAACTTGCTTCCATCTTTTAAAGGAGCAGAACCCAGCCAAGGAACACTGGCTATGGGGAACTACAGAGTCACTGGTCTGGTGATCTGCTTAATGACCACCATACACCTATTCCCTGAATTGCACAACCTACTGCTATCCTGTCAATAACTTCTGAAGACAGCAGCATCACTCTGCTGCTGTCTGCAATAAACGAAATATTAAGAGGATGCAGTTTACTCCAGGACATTTTCCTTTTAACTACGGTTACAGGGGTTGTATTTTCTCATCCAGAACAGGAAGGCAAGCTTATTCTTTTGTTTCTGAGCCAGTAAGGTCTGGTTTTACTAATGAAATATTGTTATATTACTAATAAGATATTGAAGTTATGGAGAAAAAAACACCTTTTTCCTGAAAGGTGCCGACTAAGACTCTAAGCGAGCAGACAAGACATGCAGTTACTGCAAGGAGTAATTGCACCTCAATTTAACAAAATAGAAATAATTGTCTTTGCTCCAGTGAAATTGCTGTTGAAATTCCTTTTGATGTATCATATTATCTTCTAGAAATCTCTGCTGTTACTATATGATGGGTATTACTGGTTGAAAAGAGCCAGTTAAACTTCAAAATCCAGCCTGCTCTAGAAAGATCTTTTAAGATGTATTTTCTGTTTGACTCAGTTTAGAAGGAATTTTTAGTGAAAAAAAATATATTAAATTTCTGGAGACATGTATTTGTTCATGGAAAGAAATGTACTTGTATCACTTTAGGAAAAACAGGCAAATAGTTTTTTTCATTGTGTTTTGTTTTTTTCATATTAAGGTCCTTCAATTAAGTTCCAGGTTGCAGCTTAGATTAATCTAAGTAGTTTGCAAGTCACTTACATAATTTTTTGGAGTTATAAACAAAAAACAATTTGGAAAAAAAAAAAAGAAAAAATATGATTGTGTCTTTCCAGTTGTTTGGCACATTTTACGGTTGCAATCCAAAACAAAGAACTCAACTTAGAATGCAGCTTGCTTAAAGTTGAATAATAGATTTGTGTTAACTTCCTTTGTTGATCAGGAAATTAGTTATGTTGTATAACCAAAAGAAAGTTTTTTGCATTGAGAAGATTTTTTTTCATCTGCTTTTTATTCAGGGGGGAATTTCTGTTGAGGAAATGCAAATTTAGTTTATTTACTTTCAATCAATACAGAATCATTATTGGTTTTATGTGCAATTGCTAAAACCCTACAATTTTCCAAACATAGCTCTCAATTGTTAAACAATTCACTTCCCCTTTAAACACTTTGAATGGGTTAGGCTTTTTTTCTTCCTTCCTCTAGATTTAATGGGTGTTTGAAGGAAAATGACAATTTACTGCTCATGTGCTAACCAAAAAGGACTAAATTCCTACATCTCTTCAGCCAAAGCTGGCATGTTCTTAAAAACATGATATCTAAACCAATTCTTAGCTGGGAGTTCAGGTATATCACACCACCACTATTCTCTGGACTTGCAACACTGATCTGCAGTGGAGGGAAGAGTGGGTGTTGTATGGCTGCAATACTGAAGGATGGGAGCAGTGTGAAGAAAGGGAACTGTAAAAAGGAACTTGAATATTTTGGGGATCCCTCTTAGACTGTTTTTCCAGCTCAGTGACCACCTATATCCACAGGTCAAATTTATTTCACAACCCAAAAGAACATTTGTTGTGATTTCACCCCTCAGGAGACAAACAGAATGCTCTGTATTCTTTTAAAGTCACTTACCACTTGGTTAGCAGTAGAGTTAATTCCCTGAAAACACACAGTCTGAAATTCTAGTGGTTTTGTATCGTCTTGCTTGAAGTCAGCTTGTTTCTTCTTATATACGTCCATTTAAGGACCTTTGAATTTGGCTAAGGATCCGTTTCGTCCTAAACCTTGAAACTGAAACTATCTGTGGCTGGCTGATAGCAAGCACTCTAAGGCTGGATTGCATTGCGTAGATGCTGTTCTCAGCAGCTCTGATATTTATTTTAAGAGGGAATCTTTCACCCTGCATCACTTTCACATGGAAAGTCATGTAGTTTTATTCTTCAGAAGTAACACATTCGTATCAGTTTTAAACACTTAAGCATGTGGGACAGGGACAAACAAGCAACCAAATGCCTGATGTTTAAAAGCAGTTCAAGGCAACACATTTTATTTTAATTTGCAACAAAGTAAGAGTTTTATGTGTCAGCTAATGCAATCAAAACTCACTAATAGTTACTCATTAAGTGGCAGTAACTTGATTGCTTCCAGTCATGTATGCACACCCACGCACTAATTTTCTCGAACCTGAGCAGGAAAAAACCTACTCTGTAGTCACTTAGACCTGTTTGTTTTCTGGCCCTGATATAGCTAAATGATGATTTTGATTATATGAACAGCCCAACAGTAGCACTCCTGAGCTGGCCTGGACTCCCCTGATTGAGTTCAACATGTCTCTGATGCAAAGTCCTGTATCCTCTGGCTTATATCAGCCTCTCCTTCAACACACAAATCAAAGCTCCATACTGCAGTAGCTTCTTTTCCCTTTCTGTTGCCTCAGTGACCAACAGGCAGACTACCTTCTGATTTTAAAAGGAAAACCACCCACAACAGTGAGGCACTCTGGCAAGGCCAGGCTCTGTTTCCCTTCAGGACTGAGTAATTCTGTCAGACCTAATAGAGGCCAGTTGCTCAGTTGCTCCCCATTCTCCTGTAATTGAAATGGTTTGCTATATTTTGGTAGAGTTAGAACATTGGAGCTTAGTGAATGACCGGGGAAATATGATACAGATGGTTTCTTGAGTTGTCTGTATTTCTGTATGTTACAAACCATGCTGGCATCCTACTATGATGGTCCACTATATCACTAGCTATGTGATTTCTTCAGGCAGATCACTCAAATCCGATGTGTGAGTTCAGTCTCTTTGGAAAAGGTTTAAGCTTCCTGAGCAAAGAAATAGCTGGATCTCATGTAAGAGGTCCTGGTGGTTATGAAATTCTTCTAAAGGTGTTAGGAGACTTTCACAGGAGATGGAAGAAGCCTAGTAGTGTTCCTACAGCACGTTATACAGAATGGGAACAAATTAGTAATACTTCCAATTTTTTGAGTTAGCTAATTCTGATTCCAGCTCATCCAGCAATTCTGAAGGAAGCTTCTGGATTTGGTGGGTCTTGGTTCAGATCACTATCACTGAGACCTAGTTAGTTGCCCTTGTCACCCAGCAAAATCTCTTTTTTCAGTCTGTTCAAAAGCACAGGCACTGTGAAACGGTACTACTGATGCACAGTGAGGTGCACAGATAGCCAGATAATACTACCTGATAGTCCCTGGATTAAACCTCAAAATACTGATTTAGAGTTGCTGACATGGTTCTTTTCCAGTTCCTTAGTCTGTAACAAACATGATCCTTTTGTCTTTCCAAGTCTTGAGACAGCTTCTCACTTTGGGTGCTAATGCAGTTCAACTTGAAGTAACATTGCAGTTTGGGTAACCCAAAACTGATGACTGCAACAGGGCAGATTCCAAGTATTCAAAGGCTTCTTTCAAATCTGAAAAATTGTATCTTCAGGAACTGGAATGCTAAAAAGGTGACATGAAAAATTAAAATACTTTCTTGTATAAAATATAAATTGTATCTAGAAAACTCCAAGTATTTTAGTACATATTATGAGTGTAGCAGCCAAATGAAATAATCCACATTTGCTTTGAGCTGTCTTTTGGATCTCTAAACATAAGGAAGACAAGTAATTTTTTCTTCATCAACAAGTCATAGTGGAGTAACTTGATTTGTGTACTTGATTTGTGCAAGTTAATTGGGGTTTTTGGAAATACTTATATCTGAAGTTTTTGCTCATGAGATTTATGCTGGAGAAATATTTTCTCCCCTTGATGTGTCTTTCTAAGTCTAACTTGCCTAGTTAGACAGTCCAAGGAGAATTACTATAACCAGCCTTTGTTTTGGCTGGGCTAATGGACATGTCAGGTGCTGTGGCTTTTCTGAGACAATCCTCCTCCACCTGGTTAAGCTCAATTAAATTAACTGTATTGAACTCCCAATATTACAGCAATAATTTTTACTAATTAGGGCAAGCTGTGTTGCTGAATTAGACAGATGTATCAGGAGGACATAACTCCACAGTGTTACAGAAAACTGTGGTGTTCTGAAACACTCAGACAATAGTTGATGAGAGTCTGCTTCATTCAGGGTCTAATTTCTGTGGTTTCAAGTAGCTCTTTTGACCAATCATTTTACATAGTGTTCACAGAAAGAAATAAGTGCTCTGGGAAAAACAACACCCTCCTCTGTAGCTCATGGCTCCAACATCAATTTTAATTGCTTGCTCTCTCAGCCCTAACTCTCAGCCTGCCCACAGTGTCAGAGTCTCTAGCCTCTGCCTTATATGCCTGATCATCTCCTAGACAGCACTTACCCTTTCAAAGAGATGCAAATCACTAATAACCCACTGGCTATCTAGGAAAAGCTGCAAACCACTTTCTGCCACATTTTATAATGTGGGCAAAACATCAAGAGCTGCCACTTATACCCATTAAACCTGGGCTTTTTGAGCAAGGCCTAAGCTATCTCATATCAGGACTATAATATTGTTCTCAAAGTCTCTAAAAATTTAGGTGATTTAAGCAGTATTTCTGCAGAATAAGCTGACTTGGAGCACCGTGATTTCTGACCACAAAATCAGCATTCGGAACCAGCCCATTTGTATTCTCCAAATGCAACTGATAAAGCTCAAGCTGCATGAGGCAGCCAGCCACCCCTCCTGCTCACTGTCCTCAAAGATCAGCTTCTGATGACTAGCACCATGACAGGAGGTTTCCATTGCTCTGTCAGGGTGCAACCTAGAATCATCTTTCATTGCTGCTAAAATCTGAGTCTGAGCATTGTGAATACTTCAGCATACCTAATTCATATGTTTTTTTGTGTTGGGTTCACCTATAAAATGTTATTGGGGCAAAAAAAAAAAAAAATCCTAGCAATTAGGGTACACTAGCACTTACTCTCTGTCCTTCATCTATGGTTTTGCGTATGGTATAATTGTGTTTCAGCATATATGCAAACAAAATACAAATGTCTCAGCTGTATTTCTATTTCTGACATACTATTGGACAGTAAGTCTGAATCAGACAGAAATGAGTAGATGTTATGTTTAATCCATATGTTTATGCTGCAAAAGAAGGCCACAATATATTTTCTGATATAAACAGAAGACCACCTTCATGTTCATATTCTTTCTTATTTTTTACATTGTATATAGACTATATGGATTTTCCCATACTTTTATGCTTGCCATGTTCTTATAGTGAAACGAAAAAAACCCGAAGAAACAAAACAAAAACAAAGCACAAAAAACCCAAAACAAAACAAAACAAAAAAAACCAACCAACCAAAAAAAAAAAAAAACCAAAACCAAAAATTAAAAATTAAAAAAAAAAAAACAAACAGAAAACAAAAACCTGAAAATGCTCAAATACAATTCTTAAAAAATAGAGTAAATTAATGTGATGGTGTGATGAAAGTCTTAGTTCTTGCTGTGGAGCATCATTTAGAGATTCCATACAGCCTCTGTCCCCTTGGGCTTTTCAATTCAATTGGCAGCTTTATTCTTTCAAATAGACTCTGTCCAAAGTTTGTAGTCAGAGAATCCAACATGGTCTATGCCAGTTGGATCCTCAGCCACTTAGACCTGGGGATATAAATGAGTTTTTGATTCAAATGGAGGAGTGTTGGCAAATCAGTAACATCACACTTTAAACTTTAAACTGGTACGTACATGTCAACTGGTGCATACTTTAAACTGGTACATTTGTGTCAAACTGATGTAAATATGTGTTGTATGTTTTTTCACATCTATTTAAATAAGACAGAACTCTTACTTATCCTGTTCATATCTCGCAACTTCAATACATGTCCTCAAGATCACTCAGTTGGTATTTATGTGTACCTAGAAGGTCTTCATTGGTGTTTACTATATCCTTTACAAAGACAAACCTTGAGGATTTTCCCTATGAAGCTTCATAGTTGGAAGTGCAGACTCACACTCATAGTGGTCTCTAAAGTCTGGGATTTGCTTTTCCTTAATGGATATCTTGAGTTTTTTCTGACCACTGTAAAAAAAACACCCACTCTTTCTTAACTGTATCCTGACAGGTCTGCAGAATATCTCTCTAGTTATTCTTCTTATTAGATGTTATATTAAATTATTACAGTTTAATTACAAAATAAAGGTTATATGCCGTCACTCTGTCTATCCTTTTGTTAATCTTCCTGCCTGCTTCTCTGTCTGTCCATGCATCTCCAAGTTCCTTATTGATAGGGGAAGAGTTAATTACTGTTCTGTAACTGGGATAGAAGAGACAAGCTGATGCCAATCTTAAGAAAAAGAAGCAGAGAACTTTTGTACTGAACATTTTCAACTAACTTATGACTTTAGACAGCACTTTCTTCTCCTGTCCAGGAGGAATCAGCAGCAGGTTCTATGGTGTGAGTTCAAGTATGTCATGTAGGAAATGTTAGGAAGCAAGAGACAGAAAATTTGCAGAAGTCTAGGCTTCATTATTTTACTGTGTCAAATAGCTTGCAATGTGGTGTATATCTTTGGTCTGCTAATGGAAGTTTGGCCTGTTTTTTATGTAACAGCCATTCATCTCATGCAGACTGTTGTGTGCTTCAGCACTGCTCTTTGGTGGTGGAGAACTGATCATTTTAAATTTTGGGGCTATGTGAAAATTATTCTGCTTTCAAACCTGTATTTCCTTTGAAAAATGAAGATGAGAACAAGTATGCCAGGCATACAGTTAACCGTTCTAGTTAATAAATCTGGTTCTAGCACTGATATGAACAAATTCTTCTAACTTTCAAGGCTAATACTTCTGTCTGTATTTAGAACCTTGTGACATATTGTAGGATTTACACTCCCTCTTGCTGCTTCTGTATACAGATATGTGGCACTATCCTGTCCAAAATCCAGAGTCACCCATCAGCTTCCACGTCATCTAGAAACAGAAGGACACTGCTACATTGTAGTACTTACTACACTGTAGAACACTCAATGGAGTTTTGACACATACATTTTTGCTCTTCTGTACAAAAGTGAACCCAGCTCCTTTGGACATGTTTGCTCCATTTTTGAACACTCCCATTTTGTCCAAATTTTCTAAGCCAATGTATATCAAAGATTACTCACCACTTTATAGAATTGTTTTGCAGTTCAAGTGGGTCTGGTGACTGCTAAACTATTTTGCAAAAGCTGTGAATATCTGTACTTTCAGTATCAGATTCACCAAAATAATGATAGTTTCTGGAATTGTTGCTCTTGATACAAAGGGCATTTGAAAAGTGAAAATTAAGTCCTGACTTGATTTCCGTACTTGAAGTTGCTACTTAATAATGCCTCTTCTAAAGAATAACAAGTTACAATATGATATCAGTGTTTTCCAATGAAATGCAGTTCAGAAACAGCTCAAGTAGAATGAAGTTTGACAATGAGAAAAGTGGGATAGTGCTATTTTATATAAAAGAAAAAAATCTTCCAGGGCAAAAAGCCCAGGAACATGTAGTTGTTGCCTTTTATAAGTGCCTCAGCATTCAAGAGGTGGCAAACAGGGTGAATGGGAAGAAGAGCAAGGAAGTGTCACCTCAAATAAAGAAGCCGACAAGAGATTTTGAGAAGGAGGGGAATCTTATTTTCATATTTTTTTTCAATCTGCACTTACCAGTTAATAACTACATTTCAGGAGTTGCCTGGGATTTTGAAGCACTGGTGAATATTTTGTGCACTTGTGTAGTATATTGGGCATTCAGAGTGCTTGCCACTGAGAGATGCTAGAAAGAATTATCTCCATGTTTCCACTGGCTTATTTACAGGCAGAAACAAATTAATATTTTTGTTCTTTGTCCAGTGCTACTGCTACCTGTAAACATTTTCCTCTTCTGTATTCTGCCCTTTCATAATTTCCAAATGTGGGAATTATCCTTAATCAGTAAACAATGGGTTTATGTTTTGAGCTGAGTCTCTTTTAAGTGTTAATACAGAAGCAAAGTGAAGTAGCTCTATGCAAACAATAAAAATATCCTTTATAAAAGAAATTAAAAGAATACTGAGAAACATTTATGCCAGCTGTCACATATCAGATAATGCCATTTCACAGAACTTGAAGACAAAGAGCATAATTTTCCTGGAAATGAAGTAGCGTAGTCACACTCTGGCTGTTTCTGTGAAGAGCAGGATAAAAAAGGAAAAGAGGTATTTGGCTTATCTTCTGGTAAAATCTTTGTGTAATTCATTAAACAACCTTAATCTAAAATTACAGTCTAGGGCATTTGCTGATGTTTTCATGACCCTATGAAAACATACAGAGGTGCTAAACCCAGCTGGTCCTTAACTACCCTGTTAATGCCCTGGGCTGATTCACCTTGGGTGAATGGGTGGTCGGGTCTATTATACCCAATTGGATTTGGCTTCACTGAGCAAATAAAGCCTCTGAGTTCCTCCCATGGAGGACATGTTTCTTTGGTTTGTCTGAGAGTCAGGCTTACACACTTTCCAGCCAGTATGGGACTGTGCTTTCACCTGAAGCAACACCCTATTCCAACCCCTCCTGCAAAGACTGTGTTCAAAGTGCAGATTTTCCCCACAAGGTGTTTAAAAACCCATTCTTCTATTACAAAAGGAATAAAAGAGGTGGTAATAAAAATTGGTTACACAGATATTAAAGATTCTGATAATTTTTAAAATTGGGGAGTTTCTTTCGTCCTTACAGACTGATTGTACAATGGTATGTGTTGCATGTACTGCTTTTTAATTAGGTTTTTGCAATATCTGCAAACCATTGCTGTCTTGGAGACAGTATATAATTTATAAGAATAAAGCTACAGCTAGTCAAACACAAATCATATTTCTCTGTTTATCAGTCTTTTTCTAATTAGATTTTCATGGACTTGAAATATAATGTTAAATACTAGTATTTTATGCTTAAACTTAAATAATGTTAAAATAGCATAAAATCAGTGGTAGTTTCTGGTAGAAGGTTCAACCTATCCTGATAAATTCACTGCAGGAAAGTACAGGAAAATTAAAAAACCTAGTCATTTGGATTGTTGTCTTTAAAAAATTTCTTTTTACCTTGATTGCTGCCATATACTGGATAGCATAACTGAAAAGGCCAAATTTTCCCCGTCCTCATGTTTTGACTCTACATCCCCCACGCTGCAGATGCTACTCTTAAGTCCCTCAGTCTACCTGTATTTACAGGACTATAGTTTTTGGACTATATTTCAAGTGGCAGCTTTTGGTGCTGAAGACAAGGAGCCCCACTTTGTCTTTCTCCCTTTTCCTCTACAGTGTGTCATCCTGGCACCTTGTCCATACCTCACCCGTGGTGCAGGTGAGGTTGCCACAGCAACAGCTCACACTTGACCACACACCCCTCAGTTACAGAACTCTCAGTCAGTTTGGAACTTTTACTGTTTTTATTCACCTGCAATGCACTGCCCAGCCATCTGTAGTTACACCCCTGTTCAGTCCTCACAAGCCTGCTGGCAACCCTAAATGGAGTCACTTTGGAACTTTCACCTCCATCCTTTGGGCTGACATCTCTGAAGATCAGTCCTGGGTGGTCAGTCACCTGCCCAACCTACAGGGCAAAAAGCCGCTGGTCTGTCAACCATCCCATAGACTTTCCAAGCAGTTGGGCAATGACTAAGCTGATATTTGCTTTTCAGAGAATGTGTAAAGCAAAAATTGAGTTTAACTGCAGAAGAATAAAACTGGAGTTACCTATAGTGCATTGTAAAACCTGATTTTCTTTCTGTTAAACCTGCAATTTTTTGGTAATACCCAACTTACAACTCTGCTTGTTTTTTTCAGACATGGAGATGACTTGATTGTGACACCGTTTGCTCAGGTAGGCACAACTTTGCCATATTTACCACACGGTCCTGTAATTTACAGACAAGATGGCAAACCAGTTGTTTTCTGTTGTTGATATTATATATATTTGCTGGAAACAAGAAAAAGTGTATCAACAGAAAGTCATGAACCTCCCACTCTGTTATCTATACCTCTCTTAATGCTTTTTGATTATCTGAAAAGTTGAAGTGCAACAACATGATAAACACCTTTGATCTCTTTCCAAATACTGTAGCAGGCAGTCATGAGTAAGACAAATCTCTGATTCCTTTTATTCTCTTACTTTTTCTGATTACAATTTCTCCATTTAAACATCTTTTATGCCTTAAATACAGTGTGATTTTTAGACATGAGATAAATTTTATTGAGGATGCTTATGCTCCTTTGCAAAACCATGTGTGTTTTTTCTATTCAGATTTTGGTTTATAAAATATCAGCTGAAAATTCTTTATAATTCAGATCAAAATGCCACAGTTTCTCACAATAGAGCTGTCTTATAAAGTATAAAAAGTTGCCATTCCTATTCCTTGAACCTGTGATGATGAGTTTTACTCCAAAATAGATCGAATGATAGTCAAATCACTGTAATTATGAAGTCATATGTGATTGAAGGTGGATGGAAAGAGAAAAGTTGAGTCACACAGCAGTTCAAATAAGAATAAGGTGTGCAGCTTCAGCCATACTATGCAGGTTGCGTTGGTCTAATAATAAGCTGTTAAAATAATATTTATTTGATAGTTTATTTTATATATATATAATTATATTGTAAACAGATGCAGTGCTTATAAGACTCTGATCAAGTCCTTAATATGAATAAAAACATCATCTTTTATTAGCAGAGAAATTATTAAGCAAGGGCCTTTTATAAAAGTATTCTGAAATCTCCACTGTACACTGAGCATGCAAATTTGATGACGTACATAATTGTTTTTAATCCATGCTGAATTAAAAATATGTAAGTTTGCTTCCTCAGTTTTGGAAACAAAACCATAATGAAGTTAATACTGTTTAGTTAGACAAATGTATTTGTATTAACTCATTTGGAAATGACCTGCAATATCTTGAACACTGCCAGTCATTATTAGTTCTTCAATATTTTCTGTTACAAGCTTTCATTAACTTATTCTTTTCTCTTCAGTCTCCTACCCCCTTCTTACCACCATTATAAATTTAAGGTGAAGATTGTGTATTCCTCAGCTCAGACTTCTGAAGCTCAAATTCCTATTCCTGGTTTTGTTTTTCCTCAGAGGGGTTCACCAGGAAACCAGCCCAGTCTGGGCTGAGAAACAAAACCAGGCAACTTTTGCAAAGATACACCAGGAATTAGTGTTGCTG
The DNA here is from genome assembly GCA_013398175.1 of Climacteris rufus. Lineage (NCBI taxonomy): Eukaryota > Metazoa > Chordata > Aves > Passeriformes > Climacteridae > Climacteris > Climacteris rufus. The sequence continues at coordinate 103,204 of VZRZ01001488.1, read as the reverse complement.
CTTTCTCCCATTTGCAGCCTAGTTCCAATCAACTTATGTTTCCTCTCTGACATCAGTTGAACTACCTCTCCCTGGTCAAAGAGGTTCATCTTATTATCCTTACATGGCACAAGAGTTGATGAGTATTATCCAACTGCCTTCAGAAGAGAGTGCCTATGCTACTTATAGCAAGAAGACACTCTGCTACTGCATCCACTGCTGTCTTGCATGAAATTAAGTCCAGAAAGGAAGTAGTTCACCTATGTTGTCTTTCCCAGGCTTGTAACAGCCTGCTGACATTTCCCGCCTTCTCAGGGGATACCTTCCTCATTCTCTGACCTTCTGCACTCAGTCCCCAAATCAACTGTGCCTCTCAAAGGAGACACTTTTACTTTTCCTGCCAGTCTAGACAGACTCATTCCCTTTATCCTTCAGATTTTATGCGGACTCTATTGCAAATGAAGATTCTGTAATTATTTCTTATGCATTAAGTATAAGGCTTGAATGGGCTGTTATCTTCCAAAATCAAATGCTTTTGTGATAATTTTAAAGAAATAAGTAGTATTCTGTAAAAAACTTTCCTCCTCTGCAAGTCAGCCTGTCTTCAAACAAATAATGAGGTATTTAGGAGGGGATTAAAAAAAAAGTTAAAACCGCAAAAAACTACTGCCCTTGTATTACAGACATTTTTGTTAAATAATAGTCAAAGAGTAAACAGCCTGGGAGAACTTATACAGTGGTTTTGCAATATGCTTTCCTTTTTATTTCAGCACAGTGGAGTAGAGATCGAACAGTCTCACTTGTGCAGAAATTTGTACTGAAACCACCTTTTTTGTTCCAGGTTCTGGCTAGCCTGCGTACTGTCCGGAACAACTTTGCTGCATTAACCAACTTACAAGATCGGGCACCCAGCAAGTGAGTGTCATTTTTTGGCCACTGAAATTTTTACAGTGATACTTTTTTAATGAAAGCTAAGAAGACAATTAGATGTTACAAATTTTAGTCTGTGACCCCAAATCTGCATGAAATGTTAATGAGTAATAAGTTTATTACATCCAAAGATGTTATACTTGGTAGCTGAGACAACAGCCTCCTTGCCATCTAAGTGATCTTGTATCAATGTCTTTGCATAAACTTGGAGTAGGTTTCTGCAACTTGCGTGTTTTTCAATAAATTAGTCATAGATCATTCAAAGGTGTTCATTCAGGCCCAGTCTGAGTCTTGCAAATGAAACAGGGTGAGCAGACAGCTCAGTGAGAGCTGCTTGCATGACCTGAACCTAGAACACTACCTAACTGATCTAAGCTAATGACACCCCCGTTATCCACAGTAATTCAAAATTATAAATGAGGCATTACAAATATGATCTTTCTCCTGTTATGTTACAGCATCACAATTAACACTAATGTTAGTTGCACTGGCAAATATTGTAGTGAAGCCATTTTCCTTGCCCAAAATATGCATGTCTTGGATCGGAGAAGTAGCTAGCATTCCAAAGAAAGGAATGTCCTTGTATATGTTTATAAATCACATTTAAAACTATGTATAAGCTCCAGGTATAATTATGCAAGCTTTTAATAAACCTGTAAGTTCCTAAAATAGTCTTGACTTTGAGTCCCCAGTCTGCAGAGAGGTTTCAGTTCTGAATTCCCTTTTACGCTAGAAATAAATAACTGTTGTAAATTAGCTTCAGCAATGCTAGAGTAGTCCATTCCCAAATAATTTCCCAAAATAATGTATGTTCTGCTATATTGTTCAGGGATTCACTCATCTGTGGGTTTATCAGGCTTAGATTTTTTTTTTAATTTCTTTTTTAATAGACGATCACCAATGTGTAGCCAACCATCTATTAACAAAGCAACTATAACAGGTAAGAAGAATTTATTTATAAAAACATCTAATTGAAAACTGCATTTTATAATAATACACTTAAATTGCATCAAATCCTTATATCTGTTTTATTAAAGAGGTTTTGAGTCAGTGACTCAAATTAGTGACTTTTAGTGTTCTATCATGTTAACTTCTGATTCTTGTCTTATCACTCCAATTTTAATTGATTTCCCAATTCTTTTTCCTTATATACCAGTGTGTGACTATGTCATGGATACATTCTTTGGTGACGTTTTGCAAAGAAATGTAGTAGAAAAAACTGGTATGAGGAATCCATCGATCTTTCTTTTAGGGACACAGAATTCTGTAGCTAAACAGAGGCAAAGTCATCACATTGTAAGTGTTTAGGCAATGAAGAAAAATTTTCAAAACTGACTTTTCTGATTTAGAATTGTAAATCCTATTTCTATAACTTTTGTATTTGAGTAAGAAAAAAGATAAGAAAAAAGAAAATAATTTCCTTTTAAAATGTAGTATTATTTCTAAGGAAATATTAAGTTAAAAACAAGATTGGCATGGTAAATTATGTGAAAATCTTTGAAAATTTTACCTCACATTGGTTTTGGCTATTTTTATGACAACTTGGTCTTGGGCATCTTTATGGGAATACACTTTATTTGACCCCATATTTTTTACATCATGTTAATTCACATGTTCTTACACTGTGTAATTTTCCAGATAGTTACTTTCTCTATTGTGTTCTGGCAGAGTGAAAGAGCATTTGCTTTGCTACTTGATGAAAGTATACAGACACTTACTAAGCAGGAAAATTATCATTTAAGCCAAAACCAGAAATGCAATTTTCCAAAATTTTCAAAATACCCCTTGTCTTTTTAATTGAATGATAGATTTGTATCTCTAGGAAGAAATGGTTCTTCAGCAATTTTGAGGAGAATTGTGGCTTTGCAATGTTCAACAGTTTTGTCTTTAGGCTCTGGAATGTGTTAAAATCAATTTTTTTTTCAGCTAAGCTCTCACAATATCCATATTTGCCTTAAAATCTTGTCAGTTCTGTACAGTTTTATTCTCCTAGAAACTCATCACACAATACCAGCATTTGTATGTAGAGCTCATCAGGGAACAGACAATTAAGTCTTTGAATCTATTCTATAAACAGAAAGGCATCCTTGGTTAAGAATGTTCTACACTCATATTTAAATTCATGTTAATTAAATAAATAGGGAGAAGATGTAGATATATATGTATATCAATTACATTAATGATCCTTTGTTACTATATTTCTTGAAGAGGTAATTTGGGCATTTTCTTCAAATTGTTATCCATAAGACGTGTCAGTTATTGATGTTGTAGCTCTTTTAATTTTGGGATTGGTCTCATAGTGGGGTAATCCAGAAGTATGTTATTTTAGCTGGAGATAGAGATACTCAAAAATAGAACTCTTCTTTATCTCCAAGGAACTAACTTTAGAAAGCCTATAACATGGTAAAATTCTTGACAGTAAAAGACATACAATATCCAGAAGAGAACACTTGTGTATGTAAGTGAACACTACCTTGCATGCTCTCCCACAGCTATTTGCCTAAGATCAACTTCTTTTCTCCAGGAGGAGAAGCTGTTCAGAGAGCAGGACCCAAGACCCTCTCTGTTGGAAGATGCTGTTGACCTTTTTAAATTCTCCCTGATCTGAAGATTTCCATTTAGATAATCCTCAAATTGTACTCTACATGTCAGCCGTAAATAATCTGAAATTTTAAAGTTTAGAATGAAGATGGTACAGCCAGCTCTGCAATTAATCTAGAAAATTCTTCTTTGCCAATTAATTCAAAGGAAGCAAGAAAAGGCAATGAGTAGTAAGGATAACTTAATCTAATTTAGTTTAATCCGATTTCTCAGAAATGCTGCTGGAATTGCTGTGCTGAATTTATAGATTGAACTGGATGATCTGGGGCCTATGTGCACTGGATAGAAGTGGTGCAAAGACTTTAATGATATAGCAAAGATATTAAGCCACTATAAAGCATTAAAATGTCTACAGTTCATTTTGACTGTTGAATGGAGATTGAGGCTGGATACTGTTTTGCGTGAAAGGATTTGCCTATTCTTAGTTATAACCTGGGTTTGATATTTCCATGGCAACAAATTTCATGGCATAGGTGCAGAAATATGCATAGGTGTAGAAATATGCATAGGTGTGTTCTTGGGGCATATAAAGTCCTAGCAAAACATGTTGCACTATAGCACTGTATTAAGAAGGAAAATATATTAGAAGCACTTTTCCTACTGTTCACAGAATAATTGAAAACCTTTTCAGATGCTGCTAAACTTTTTGACTTATTCTGAGAGATGTTCAAAATGTAGCTTGTGCAGATCCTTCCTGCTGAGAAATGCTCCTGGTTGTGGTGTTCTCAGCATTTGTGTCATGGAGTATCCAGAACAATACACTAGATAGAGCCTCAGCATGTCATCCAGATGGCTCAGCCTGCAATCTCAGCAAGAACTGATCGACAGCGTAACCAACTAAGTGACACAGTGGAGGGCACAGTGTCACTAAACTGTATCCCTGATAAACTTAAAATAGAGATTTTATGTTGCTAAGCTTCCTGGAAGCCATGTCTTTTGAAAGATTCTGTCTGAAGAAAAGGATGATCACAGAAGGGAACTACTGCAGAAAATATGGGGAAAACACCAGGGGAAAGATGAAATGGAATTTGGTAAAGCTGAATGACTAAAATAACAAGAGAAAAATTCTGTCATTTTCTATTTTAAGAATTCACCATGGGGCACAAATCTATGACGAAATACCTTATCAAAAAAGTAAGAAACTGACATGGAGATGTGCAGCATCCCAGGAATCATATGTTCAAATTCTTAGAAACAACAGCAACCATAGTGGCCTTTAAATTTATGGTGATTTTTCAGTGTAAATATGTAGAAGTTGGTGATCAAAATAACGTCTTTTCTATTCGATATATCCATATGAATCCCTTTTGGAAACTGTGTTGAAAGAAGCTGATTAATATCAAGGACGTACTTGAAATTCATTTTCAGCCAACTATGCTATAGCGTGCTGAGTGTTCCTTTTGCAGACAAATTAGGGAGTAGGAGATGGGAATTTTTCATGTAACAACAGACATTTTAGATGGCATATTTATACTTGCTTTAGACTCTAGGATGTAAATATCTGTTTTATCTATAGTTAGTGTGAATAAGCAGACATGAAAACTTCTGTTTAAAGTCTTCTTCAAAGGAAGGTGGATTCCCTACAACTGCCATCTCTCTCCTGTGACTGAGACCTGCCTGGGATAACTCAATTTGCGAAACAGTTCTTCCATGCTTGTTGTTCTGTACTTCAACCAAAAGAGGGGTTCCTCTCACTATGAATCATATTTTATGAGCAGTGTTTCATTTTAAATAGTAATTCTCTTAACACAGCCAGTGAAATATAAATAATTTGTTTTCAAAATGAAAACTCTCTGTGACTCAAGGATTGAGCTTGCCAGTTTTTTTACTGCAGTTCTGTCCACTTATCCAGTACACACTTTGTGAGTTTGCCTATGGGGATATTGCAACAGTGTCGAAGGCCTTGCTGAAGTCATTATATGAGACCTCACCTGGAGCACTGCATCTAGATCTGGGACCCCAAGCCTAAGAAAGACTTGTACCTTCTCAAGCCAATCCAGAGGAGGCCATGAAGATGGTGAGGGAGGGCTGGAACACCTCCCCTGTGAAGACAGGCTGATAGAGTTGGGGTTGTTCTGTCCAGAGAAGTGCAGGCTCCAGGGTGACCTTACAGTAGCCTTTAAGTACATAAGGGAGCCTGCAGAAAGCTGAAGGGGACTATTTACAGGGGCTTGTAGTGATAGGACAAGGGGGAATGGCTTTAAGATGAAAAAGAACAGTTTTAGATTAGATATTAGGGAGAAATTCTGAGGGTGGTGAGACTCTGAAACAGGTTTTCCAGAGAAGCTGTGAATGTACCATCCCTGGAAGTGTTTGAGCAGGTGCTTTGAGCAACCTGATCTCATGGAAGGTGTGGGAACTAGATCATCTTTAGATTCTCTTCCCACCCAAACCATTCTATGATTCTATGAATTCTTACAGTAGATAAAGAGAAACATATTTATATTTTGCAGTCCAGAGCATATTTAAATTTAGCTTCCATTGAAATCCCTTCATCTAATCCATGAAGTTCAGTAACCAAGTAGCAAAGTGGATTGTTTTAGCTAGTTTCAGCTATTTCATTTTTGCAAAACAAGCTCACAATTTTCCAACAAGTGTTTTGAATGAAGGCTAGATAACAATAAGCTTTAATGGAGTTGAACAAACTCATGGAGTGGAGTTGAACCCGTTCCACATCATTACTGTACAAAGCACTTTAAAGTGACCTGCATATTGTTTTCTTAAACAATCAATAATATTTTGCATAAATGAAACAGATTTGGAAAACAGCCATATTTACCTCAACTACCTTTTTCAGATAATCATTAAAAGGCCTTATCTAGGTCGTAATAACTAAACAGAGAGTTATCTCACTTATAGCCTTGTTAGCCACAATACAAATAAAATCATATTGCTTTGTGAGATACAGGGCACAAATTACGTTCAGACTGCAATTCGTTCATACATCCCCTGAGCCATGGTAAGCAAGATATGCAGCTAATGGGTAAGGAATTGGAGAGACAGGAGTCTGCTCCTCACCCAGCCTTTCACAGTCACTTCATCATCTTCGGGGGTGAACTAGCAGCTTTATCACTTGCACATGCAGGGTTTGTGAGCATTTGATATTGATAAATGGAAGTCATATTTCCTTGCATTCAGAAAAAATCTCAGTGTCATAGTTGGTGCAGCACTTTTATGTGCTACAACGAAAAAATACCTGCTTTAAAAGGTCACTTATTAAACTGATTTTCCTTTCCAAAGGGAACAGTATTCTTGCCTCCAGTTCAGCCCCCTTAGTTTAGGAAAGAGGTTCTTATTAACAGGATACAACTGTGAAGGCTTACTGAATAATTTCTCCATCTTGATTTGTAGAGTTGTAATTAATGTTGCAAAACTTTACTAACTGAAAGATTTCATATGAAATCTATATGTAGGACTCCTTTAGGGTCAGTGGGTTTGTAAAACAGTGATTAACCTTCCTGAGGCAGAACAGCAGGAAGAGAACTGACATGGTTTTGAACCAGATAAGCTGTTCATGTATCATCTCACATTCAAGGAAGTGAATAAAACAAGAGCACAAAATAGAATACTCTCTATGCTTGAATAATGTCCTTTAACACTGATACCTGATAGGCAAATATGTAAGCTTTCATAAGATAGAAAGTTAAAAAGAGAAGTAGAAGTCATAGTTTGCAACTTTCCTAACAAGGATGTAAAGGTAATTAAAACTAAGCACCCAAATCAAAAACTAGAAAATAACAGTCTCTGTTTTTGCAGTGGGTAGACAACACTTGGTCCTTATATATGGCTTTTAATTTTTCAACAGTCTGTTTTAGTAGAACTGTGTGGTGGTTATTAAAGTGTACAGAGACTAGAATACATTGTAGGGCTGACCTCTGTTTATAATCTTCATCCAGCACTTCAGGTTACATTTTCATAAGACTGAAGTGTAGTGAAGCCTTGATTTTGTTATAGACTCGCACATTTTGGAGTTGGAATAGGGATCCATTTAAAAAGAAAACATGAGAGGCATTGTCAATCTCCCAATCAATAATCTTATATACAACCCCATAGAAATCTTTGCTTCTTGCCTTTAAAGTGGTGTCATATTTGGTTGCATCAGTAAAAGTCCTTATATCACCTATTCACCGAAACTGTCCATTTCAGAGGGAAGAGAGACAGGGTGACAAGCTTCAAGTACTATCTCTCCTCTCAGCCTGTATCACTTACAGGCACTGGTAGTGTAGTATAGTAGAGAACTGTACATGTCCCCAGGTTGTACTTATTGTACTGATACCAGCAGCAGAACAACTGAAAAGAGTGAAACATAGTTTGATTTGTAGGACTGAGTTGAGAAGAATCAGAAAGAAAATAGGACTCTTGCCTCTGTCATTTTACTCATTCCTGTTACAAATGCTGTCCTTTGTCTGATGAATATAGAAAATATAACTGAATCAGATGTGGATTCTGGTATGACTGTTGTATGCAGTTTGAGTGCACTTTTATTTCTCCCTTCATTCAGATTCTGACATTTCTGATCAAGGACACATCCTCTGTCCAATTTAAAAGATATATTTGAAAGTAGATCTCTTTTCCTTTAATAGATTACTGAGAAACTGACCTATTCAAGCCTATTCACTTCCCTTAGTATCCCCCTTAGTATCCCCTTAGTATCCATTTAGGAATTAAGGGCTGCATTGAAATAACCTGTTAAAGTACGTAAGTTCTGCTTGTATTTTAGGCAGATTCCTGAGTAAGGAGCCTGAACACAGCAGTGAATCAGAGTGGCAAAAACCACTCTGTAAGGCAACCCTGGAGAGAAGCTACAACAAAGCCTTCCTTTTCTCTATTTTTGCTCTCTGACCTTGTGTATTTTGCATTACATTCTGCAAAATGACTCATCTTCAGCTGAAAGGTGTAATTCCAGGTCTGGTGATAGGAACACCAATTTGTGCCTACTGTACTTTCTCGGGAACTAGGATTCAAAATTTCAAGAACAAGCAATGCCTAAAATTCAGTTTCCTGCTCTCAGGAATTCAGCTCTTCCTGCCAGAAGTTACAACACATGCATGCAAAAAGACCTCTTTTTCCAATGTTAGGTCACTCAGCTCAGAAAATATGTGGTAGTGGGAACTAGGAAGCATGAAAGTAACTGGTCAGCATGGAAGTAACTGATTGGCATAAAGTCATATATTCAGACATGCCCCTGTGCTTAATGCTTCCAGTGGCTGTTTTGGTATCAAATCCCTCTGAACAACCACAGGCATTCTTTACAGTCAGGGGAGGCAAGCAGGTGTCAGGCAATCCATGTGCTCTGCAGAGGCCCTAACCCCCCACATTGCCTATGCAAAATCTTGAGTCATCCAATTAGCATTACTTTGGTGTCACTACCCATAAAAGGACACCAGCAGTGGGCAGCCTAACATAGTCCCCAATATTCTAAAGTATTCTCTAACAGAAACCTGCCAGGGAAGAGCTGTGGCAAAAACCGTACCAAATTTGCCTTTGGGACTTTGGGAGGAGTGATGAGAGACACTGAAAGAGCCAGAAGTTCTTACTGGAGAGCTTTCAGTTGAAATGTTAAATGTTCCAGGGTATGACTTTAAAATTTCCTAATTAAACTCAAATCATAGTACTCAGTCAGGTTTTCATAGCTTTATGACTCTTTCCTTCTGTTAGCAGAATTGGAAAATTTGTGAGTTTTTATCATAGTTCTTAATTAGCTCAAAGGTAAGAAAATGAATCTCTATCTTGAGTAGAAGCAAACATTTTTTGCCTAGGTAAAAAAAGGAAAGCCTTGTACTAGGAAAACCTTGATTTTATTCCCATTATGATGATATTCTGAATTAATGAAGTAGCTGTAGCCACAAGCATAAAGATTTAGATTTTACTAAATATTAAAAATTATTCCCAAATATTTACATTACAATGCTGGCAGAAAATTGCCAATCTAATTAATTATACTTTCTGCATGCAGTATTTTAAATTAATTTTTGCAAGTGATATTTATATTTGAACATTTAAATTTGATATGAAGTTGGATGAATCTAAAGCCAAATAAAAAATATGGATGACAGACAAAAATTTAACATAGTGTCTCTTAAAGCATAGGATACTATGATAAAAATAAGAGGTTTATTTCCTTAATAATAATGAACAAGGTTGAATTATATCCAAGTGAGTGAATTTTGCCATTAGGTAACTTACTACTATGCTGAGAAAAAGGTCATTTAAATTAGGAGCATATTACAGAAGTGACTACTGGATTAGCAAGCATTTTAAATTTGCACTTGTATTAAGTAATTCATATGCTAATAGTTTACTCAGTGCACATACTGTAAGAACTATTGACTAATTAGACTTTAATTTAAGGAGTGCAAAGAGGACTAGAATAAAAATCCCAGGAAGAAGTCTCTGCCGAAGAAATGAAAGAGAAAATCAAACAAAAGTTTGACAAAACCTGGAAAGCTGAGCTAACTAAATGTTATCAGTGGAATTCAAGAAGGTCCAACAGATGACAGTAGGCAACTAATGGGAAAGAAAACAATATTTGTTTGTGGAGAGTTTTTAATACTATTATGGTTATCATTACTGCAGCTGTGGTTGGTTTTGCTATTAGTATTACTGGATTTGAACCCTGCTTTTCAAAGGAAAAAAGCAAAATCAGAATTTTGGGAAGGTTTGTTCTTTTTTATTGGAGTCCAGCAAATAGAAGCAATGGCAAAAATCTGCCCCCCAAACTGTATTTTGTATTCTGCCCTTTCTGTTTCCTAAACTAAAAGAGACCTCTATGATCTATTTCAGCTGCAGAAATACAGTTCTTCTCCAGTAGCTTCCTTTTTTTTTTTTTTTTTTTTTTTTTTTT
>VZRZ01001488.1:63964-86977 GCA_013398175.1 Climacteris rufus | reverse complement strand
GGCGGTGCCGGCCGCGGGGCTCGTCCCAGCAGGGAGGCGCGGCGGCTCCCGATGGCCATGAGCGATGGCACTGACGGCAGCGGGAGCGGCGCGGGGACTGCGGAGCGGGAAGGGGCGCTCGGAGCCTCTCCCGCCTCTCCGCCCCTTCTGATGCGGGCGGTGCCGGCGACATTCCAGACAGGGCGCAAACAGCCTGAGCGGTGTCACAGGCACAGCCCGGGGTTGGAACCGAGTTCTTACGTGTTTGCAATCTGTGTGGTCATGCCGGTGGATTGTTTTTTCATAGAACCGTGGAATGGTTCGGGTTGGAACGGACCTTAAAGATCATCTACTTACAACTCCCCTGCCATGGTCAGAGACACCTTCCACTAGACCAGTCTGCTTACAGCCTTCCCCAGCCTGGCCCTGAACACTTTCAGGGATGGATATCCACAGCTTCGCTGGGTAACCTGTTCCAGTACTTTCCCACCCTCAGAGTAAATAATTCCTTTCTAACATCTGATCCAAACCTCTCTCTTTTCTGTTTAAAGCCATACTTGCCCATATAAAATGCCCATCTCCCAGCTCTCTTGTAAGCTGCCTGTGTAAACAAAAGCCCCAATAAGGTCACTCTGAAGCATTTTCTTCTCCGGGCTAAACAATCCCATTTCCCTTAGCCTTTCATAGTTAATTGGATCTCTGAGGGAGAGGGTTTAGATTCTCCTGTAAATTTGTGTTTCTGGTGGGGAAGAAAACAAAGTCTGTTAAATGGAGTCACCTTAAAAACACACTGTGGTAGTAGTTGATACACTCTCATACAATGTAGAAATAATTTTGTATTTACTTGAATCTTTACTATTGAATGTCCTCTAACTCCTCAATATGCCCATAAAGTCAAAAAAACTGTCAGCAGTTTCTCTATAAAGTGTTAAATCAAAATCAGATGTGTTTTTCAATCTACAAGTAAATTTCAGCATCTCTGATTCAACCCCACCAAATTTGTAGCTATTCCATTTAATGTTATTTATGGCTTTATTCCCTTTTTGATGTTGGGTAATTCTAGTGTCCTTACTCCTTAATACATGCTTAAAAATAGGCTTCAAATGAGATGGCATCAGTAGGATTGCACTTTCTCTGGATTAGGCTGTAGTTATACACTGCATATAAGGAATATGGGGCATAGGTGTCGTACATTTTAAAGATCTTGGGAAGCTATGTAATGAGTGAAAATTCTCTTCTTCAAGCCCACCCAAGAACTATTAATTAGGGTGTTACATAGCAGTAGTGGCAGGGAAGAGGCAAATTTCCCTTGTCTAGAACATTAACATGATCAAAAACCTCCTTTCCTCCTATATCTAGAAGTCAACCATCTGCCTAAAGGATCTTTTAACTCCGTATGCCTTCCCTCTGTTGACTTTGGATGTGTCACTGTGATCTCTGAAAATCCCCCTGCTAGCAATGTAAAACAGTTCCCATTTTCAAAATTAAAAGTAGATACCTTATGAGATAGTCTAGAAAATGTAGTTGAAAGAAACAGTTTGTGCCTTCCTAACTGTGGCACTCTATAACTGGATTATAACTGAATGCTGCTTAAATTGCCTAGCTTTCCATAGCTTTATGGATGTGGACATGAATTCGCTTAAGTGAAACACTTTTAAACTAATTTCCCAGAGAGCAGTGGTTGCCCTGAAATGAGAGTGCCCCTGTTTGCTGAGCACACATCAACCATTGTAAAACACTCTCATTTTGCTTAGCTCCTATTTAATTTTCCTAGTTCTTTTATAGTTTTCTTCAGACTAACCCTGTATATCATGTATCTGATATTGTATATGAATATCACAACTATTTGCTCGGTAATCCATAAAATCTCTTGGAAATAAGACAGTTATGCATTAAGAGAGAGACAGAGAGACAGAGAGAGACAGAGAGACAGAGACAGAGACAGAGAGAGACAGAGAGAGACAGAGAGATACTTTCTGTGTTTCTCCAAAGGGATTTGCCAAATCCCTTAAATGGCAAATTTTCTGCATATAGATATTCTGCTCCATGAAATAACTCGGCTAAGGACAAGGCAAGTGGTATTACCAGTAGTCCTTTATTTGGTGCGTGACCTGATTTCATTTACCACATAAAATCCTTAGACTGTATCAGAACTATTTCAATATACATTAATTGTTACAGTAGCCTTTTGTAATTGTGCTGTCCCTGAAATAATTCAAGTGACTCTACCTTGAATTGTAACATTTACCATGTGAATTACTGAATTAGATAGGTAAGCTATCATTACTTAGTTTAGTTATCTATTAATTGTTATTAATATCAGTATACATTATTATTTTTTATCTTCCATAATTCTGATAGATTTGCTCAATGCATCATAATGCAGGACTATATTTTTATAAATATCACAATGGTATAAGAGCTAGCAGGAATGGAAGTGGCTGTGTTTCCATCACTTCAGGTAATAAAATTTACATTATTAATACATAAATAGTATGGATAGTGTGGCGTTATCAATTGAACTAGAAAAGACATGCTGTAACAAAGGCATGAGTCACAGAAGCAGAGGTCTGACTGTATTTGCCAGGACTAGTCAGCCAGCATTGACCAAGGTTACAAAATACCAGTCCTTTCTCATGGTCTTTGGCAGCCCACTGGCTCCAGCCTGAGATGCTGCATGAAGTGGTTGCCATCCTGCACAGCACCTATGGCACAATTACCAACAGGGAAGTTTGCAGAGGAGCTTTCTTGCAACTGGTGCCTCTTGTAAGCATCCTGTATGTTTTCATGCTGCAACACCTCTGGTATCAATGCTGTTTTGAATGACAACGGCACAATGCTCTTTTGCTACCGTTCAGAATAAGACTCTTAGAAAAACACTCTTAGGTTTTCTTGAAGGATTAACACTTACAGATTTACTGAAAAAAAAATCTTGTTAAAGAATATTGTTGATATAGTAAACTTTGGAAAATAATGAGCACATATATAATTTCTGTACATTTTTCCCCCCACCAGTTCTGTCCCATGCATATTCTTAAATCTAGAACATGGTTCACAGTTAATCTGAGTGTCCTAGAATATTTAGTTTTAAATCTGGATGTTGGAAGTTTATCCTCTGTTACACAATCAGAATTGGGAAGGCAGTAGCAGAGGCAAAGAGGTGAGCTGGATCTCTCATGGGAACATGTCAAAATACTAAAGATGTTAGGCTGTCATATTTTTGTCACCTGATTATAATTTGCAGGGTCAGGACTAACTCATGCCTGCTAAAGTCTGAAAAACAGTAACTAATTTAGTATTGGAAGAATTTACTAGTTGCAGCTTAATCAACTTTTTAAAATGGGATTTTTCAGTATTTCTGAAGATGTTTGAGTCTACACTTACGATTGTTCCCATCACTGATTTAATAACAAGAGAGAATCACTGTCAGTACCACTGTACCAGTAAGGAGCTCCAGGCCTAGGCTAAGGCTTGTACTCATAAGCTGTAGCTGCTGGTCCATGTCTCAAAGATGTTTTTCATATTATTGTTATTATTACTATTATTATTATTATCATCATCATCATCATTATTATGTAAAGACAGAAGGCTATAAGTGGGTAGATTCACAAGAAAGGTATGATGTGATGGATTATGAGGGAAAAAAAAATTATGGCATTATTTGGCATGAGAAGCAATGTACCCAACACAGCAGCAGTCTTCATTTTCAGCAAAGTTTCAGATGCATCCCAGCGGTGGGAACATAGGAATGTAATTTCAACGAGAGTGGGATAGCTTTGCTAACATGTAGACAAGATCCTGCACATGTGAAAGTACGATAGGAGAACTGCAAATGTCATAGTTTAAAGGCATAGGGACCAGATCAGTAATGTCTCAGGGCTGAGTTAAGAATGAGATCAAAGACAGCTTGTAAAGTACTTAAACCCTAATGCAAATAGCTAATTTTGGCACATAGGAAAAGGAGTAGCTGTAAGAGGGGTGTCATGAATAAAGTGAATATACAGAGACTGAGCAAGTTGTGGGGATCAGGTCTATATTCGTGTTTTTACAGAGTTTTAAAACTTTTGTGTTACCTATTTTCTTGATGGAAGTTATGGCTTGGGTCATGCCAATTGCCAGATCCTGCTGCTATGAAGCACTAACTGGGTATATTCCCTCTCAAGCCCTGAAATTGTTTCTAAGAAGCATCTAATAAATGTGTTTCGTTGTACCTTAATGATGCTTTTGTTACTTTTACTGGAATTGCATTGATGTTTACAGCTCTCCTACTGATCAGGTTAACACATGTAATAGCTCATAACAGGAGCTATTTATTTTCTAGATTTGGCTGTGCAAGTCTGAACTATTAGGTTCTGCAAATCAATGCTAACAACATGAGAAGCAAAAGCAATAGGTTTTAAAGCATAAAGTAAGTTACACTTAATCGATATGAACAATAAAATCTAGGGTCTTTTTGGCAATATTTTGAGAAAAATTAGAAAGCCTATGCCTCATTGTTAGCCAGGTGTACAATTTAAAGTTCTTTGATGACTTCATTTAAAGATAATAATAGATAAAGCTGTGCTGTTATTAAATGATTCTGACTTTGAATTCAAGGAAACTCTAAGAATAAAACTGCTTGTTTAATGTTTATTTGTGACTTCTGATATTTAAAGAATACAGGAATTCCTTGTAAATCATTATGGGTTTTTCATAATTTCCAGTAAGAGAAATAATAGCAAAACAGGGTATGAAATAAAAGTGAAGTATACAGGTTTTGTAAGTATATTTGGTGAAATAATGAAATAGCTCAGAAAATGTTCAACAATAAAAAGCCATTAGACATCCATGAAGGTTGTTATAGAGAGTTTTTTAAAGGTCACACTTGCATTTAACTCTGTGATAAAAGAATAAAC
Organism: Climacteris rufus; assembly: GCA_013398175.1. Taxonomy (NCBI): domain Eukaryota; kingdom Metazoa; phylum Chordata; class Aves; order Passeriformes; family Climacteridae; genus Climacteris; species Climacteris rufus. Next base: position 82,103 of record VZRZ01001488.1, on the reverse strand, counting down.
TATTTTTCTAGGTACTTTATCTGAACATCAAAAACACAACTGGAAAGAAACCATAAAATCAATAACATCTTTTTGTTTCGTTGACATTATGTGCATGGAACTACATTAACTGTACCAAAAATATCCCTTTTGTGTCAGCGAGTTCCAACAGACAAAGAAGAAGAATAAAATGAATGCACTGCCACTTACACAGTAATAGCTTTAAAAAACCCCCCACATTCTGCCCTGAGTACTTATTTTTATTTTATTTTATTTTATTTTATTGGGAAGATGCAGTCCTTTCTTGTGGACTTTGGACAAGTTTGCCTCACTTTGCTGCCTGTACCTTGTTTCCTTCAGGCCTGACATCAGACTATGAGATGACATCACTGCAAAGCACTAATTTAAATTTCATTACTGGTGCTTCACATTTATTTACATTTGAACTTGGCATTCACTTTGAAGTCTATTGCCATCTATTATACCTTATTCTTTCAACCAGAGGTTGTTGGCTGACATTATTATTTACCCCATTAGTGTTCTAACAGTTGTGGGATTTTAAGTTTTAATGATATTGTTGAATGCATTGCTCTGTTAGGAATCTTTCACACAATGAAGGAGGTACCACATGAAATCAGAAAAATACATTTGTTCTATATTTTATCTTTGTTTAATTGTAGTCTGACTAACAAATACAAAAGCAGAGTAGATAAAACCTTCTATGAAAACCTAATTTGAGCATCCCCTGGCTGGAGTGCAGTGAAGAATAGTTTGTGCTTTGTTGGTGAGAATTTGCATTTCAGTCTTTCCTCAGAAAAAAAGGTTACATAATGGAGGTTAAAATCCTTTTTAAAAGATATTCATAATTGAGGCAAAGGGGAAATTAGTGTTAAACTCAACTATACAGTATTCATGGATGTTCATGGAGATTTGTAATTAGTGTTCAAGTAAAGGAGGCTTATATAGACAACATTCTTGGGCTGTGGGTGTGACTCTTGGGGATGGTGGCGTGCAGGGCCAGCAGTTGGACTCGATGTTCCTTGTGGTTCTTTGCAACTCAGCTTAACCTGTAACTGTGATTCTGAGTTTGAAAGACATGGCAGGGCAGACTGAATTTAGGTGTGCAGGTGAATAGTGATAAACAACTTTCTCAAATCTTTAAATGATAGTGTGGAGCACAGGTTTGTTTCTTCTTAACATCCCACCACTGACTGACTTCATGCACTTAGTTACTGCAGATGTGATGAATTTGGGTGAAGGTTCTGAACGTTTATGCATATTAGAGACTTCAGGAATCTCTAATTAAGAGTGATTTTAAATGCTTTCCTGGGCAGATTGTGAAGTGCTTGTAATGGGGATTTGTCAAGCAGAGTAATGCAGTGAAATCCTTTGTAGTTTATGGGAAGTATAAACCAATATCTATGGAAAAAGCAGAAAGAAAGCAAAGAAAATTCTAAATTCACTGTTGAATTTTGGGAGTAACTTAGAGCTGGTAAAGATATTAGCTGAACTATTTGCATCTAAAATAGTAACAGAAGTAATCTGAATTATTTTCAATCATGAATAAGCCTAAACTGCTGTCATTTATGTTAAAGTAGGAGAGAAAATATGAGCAAAGGGAAAATTAACCTTAGTATTTTTCAGGGCATCATCAAGTGTGAGGGTCTACGGACATGGCCCATTGCTGCAGCCATGTGTGGGAGTAATGATGTCAAATACAGTGGTACTGAGCTCAGCATGACAACCTTCTCCTTTTGGGTGTCAGTTGTCTGTAAATTCCCAAAACCATTTAAAACATGAACTGTTGATCCTATGGAATTTACTTTAGCTATGTGTTAGGACTGAATCATCTGGGAGTTTGTTGTAGGATGATAAAAGTTTCAATCTCCAGTTACTTAATTCAGGACCAGTGTCAGTAGGCAGGAGCTTCATTTGTGATGTATTAGATGAATACAATCCCTGGTTCCAAGAAACACCTTTGTTTTTACCTCATCCTTTGTGTTGAGTACAGTGTGCTCTTACCTCCATCCAAAAGTCCACTGCTGCTTAAGTGATGTATTATAAAATATAATTTTATATTTAAATATTAAAAAATATGCAGCAGACACTAGGAATTTTGATGAAGTAGCCTTAATCTGTTTCTCATGGAATGACGGTTTATAATATAAAGAAAAATATTACAGAACTGAGAAAATTGACTGTCTGTTTTCTTGCACTCCAAGATTCTCCATGGATTAACAAAGAGCAAGATTCCTTTAGCAATGCACTTCCTTCAGCATATTCCTCCTGTGTCACATTGTGGCTACATAGCCCAAGTATCTGAGGACTTCTGTTGTGTTGATGAGATTGATTAAAACCTTATAATCTGATGTCCTTTCTTTTCTAATAATAAGTTTCATTTTTTGACAGACCTAGTTTCACAGCCCCCCTTTTGTTAAATAATGTGGCAACAATGTTTTTCTTTTCTTTGCGCAAACTGCTTTTTTTTCAGACCTGGTGCAGGATAGATGGCTAATGACTGTATTGTAAGCCACTAACAGTATTTGTACAAACAAATTGTGACCTTGTTAGCACACAGCCTCCCACAAGTATATCATATTCCGTCTGCTGTGGAGATTGCATTTCTTCTTACATGCCCTTCCATCATTAATTCATTCTTCTACCTAACTGTTTTGCTAACAGTAAAGTTTTTCTTATGATAAGCAAGCAGGTTTTTTTGTTGTTGTTGATTCCTTAGCAGACTCAACTGGAAAGTTCCCATATTCGTATTTATTGCAGCAGATATAAAGGGAACACTTGCTCCCTTCCGAAACATAATATTTTGCTCTTTTGGTTGCACTGAAGACTGTCATTCAAGTATCACAGCCCTTGGCAGTGCAGTGTTATGGAACACTTGAGTTAGATACATCTTGTATTTTCTCTGAGAACTTGCCATCACTACTATATTAACTTGATCTTCAAGTCATATTTTGCCCCAAAATTATTCTTGTGTAATTGGTGATGCAAGTCAAATTGTGCCCCAAAATTAATCTTGTTTTAGGAAGAAAAAAATAGATTTTGAAAGTAACAGGGTACTGGTGAACCATTTTTAATCACATTGCTTCTGGATAAGTGTGATTCCTAGGTGGAATCCTAAGCTGAATTTCAGAGATCTTCCTTCTGGGCACATTTATGGATAAACAAGGTATGTGGTATAGATTTGATGACTTATTTTCCCCTTCTGTGTCTCTCTGTTGGAATGGAGATGCTTTAGGTTGTGGACTGTATATTAATGCAAAGTTGTGCAGTAACTATCACTACAGACTGCAAGTTCAGTTTTTAATTTCTTTAGCATTACTACAGTATGTACAACTAATCCAGCTTAAACCAACTAGTGACCAAACTTCTATAGAAATGTACAAGTCCATAAAAATAATTATATGTATTTGATTTTGTCATAATGTAATTCATATTTTCACTTTATTCCTCTAGAGTATAACAAAAAGTCATTAGACTGATAAGCACTGTAAGTTTACCTAAACTGAATTTTTATCCTATTATTAAGCTTATTATTATTCTGTCTTACACAGAGCTATACTGATAACACCTGTGAGCAGATGAATGCTGCTTTTATTTGAAGTCTTGCTCCAAAAGGTTTAGTGTTTTTTCCACTTGGTCTTCATCTGTAAGGAATTATAGGATTTTTGGCTGGGTTCTTTTCATGTGACACTACTCCACATGTTATGGATTAGGGAGCTGGAAGGCGTGATGAGGATGCTTGCCAGGAATAGTTGGCTTCTACAGTGTGGAGCAGCTCAAATATTGTGTTACAGTATGTAATTTGGGTGTGCATATTGCCTGTTGTTCAAAGCATTTCATTAGTCTGCAGAAGCAAGCTGAGCTTCCTTTGGGCTGTCTCGTTACATATTTACTGAGCAAGCTACAAGCAGCACTTGAGAAAAGGATTGTCATTTCCAGCTATAGACAGACTTCTGCTTGGAATAGATAGAAATTAATCGGAGTTTTTTTCTTTCCTTTTTTTTTTTTTTTCCCCCCAATGACTATCATATTCTGCCAATAATTCTCGTGGCTTTGTATTAAATCTGAAAACCTCTTTGCTGGCACATGGAGTTTGATGGCAAGAGTAGTTGTGGAGCTCTGTGTGGATTGATAAAGGAATTGTTAGATCCTGATAACATGTTATTTATTAAAATTTAGCAGTGTTCTCAAGAGCAGTCTTGTGCCAGTTCAGATTTGTCATCTGTAACATGCAGAGACATTAGAGTTTCTCGGTCAGTTGAATCTGTCTTGTTTTCTTTTTAAGTGCTTCTCCCACTCTTTATCTATACATATTCTTTTAGACTGTGCTCTGATATTCTTCCTCTTCAGCTTGAAGGGATGGGAGAGACTGAGGGTGTATTTCTTCTCATCCTCAAGAAAAAGCTCAAAGACTTTAAGTTACTTAGGTCTTTACCTATCCACAATCAAATCAAAGATCATCTGAATTCCAGAAGTACTTAAGAGCTGTGCTTGGAGTTTTACAGGACAGAATTTCTGTAGGAATGATTCAGGTTGAATGGGGCTCTAAGCAACCTGATCTAGTTGAAGGTGTCTTTTTTCATTGCAAGGGGTTTGGACTAGACAACCTGTAAAAGGTCCCTTCCAATTCAAACTACTCCATGATTCTATGAATCTATGAAGCATCACTGGCAGGAGGTAAAAAATGCACAACTCTGATGACTGCAAAGTGCATGTGGTCTGACTTCACTGAACCAGACCAAAGGAGGAAATCAGATTGTCTGATTTTGTACACAGCACATACCTTCCTGCCGTGAGCTCTGCAGTGCACAGTGCACCACCATGGCCTCATCCTTGACTACACGTTAGGCACACCAGAGCAGTCCAAGCTGCAGTTCACCACCTTCCTGCATCTGGCAACAGGGCTATCAGCACTCAGCCATGCTCAGGGATTCTGTTATTTCTCTTTGTGAAACAAATTCTATGTTGACAATGAACTGTTTTCAGGTTTGTGCTGTTATGAGATAACTTTGTAAATTTTGTAAAACACTCACTTTTGCCTTTCACTTTTCATTACCTTGACCACTGGCCTAATCTCACCAGAACACATGGGTTTTCCTGTTTGCTTGACTAACTTTCTGGATTTGTCTTCTTACTCATGAGTTGAATTCATTTGTGTAAAAAAATGTAAGTTATGGGCCATATCCTCACCTATAGTAAATCAGAGTGCCACTATTAAAATCTGATGTTTACCTATTGACTAAAATATAGCCCTTTATTTTTCTATGCTTTCCTTTGCAGAAATGTACTGTGCTTTAGAGGATAAGGTGTTAAAACTATACCACTGAGTACAAAACACTCTCCATGCCTTAAAAAAAGAGAGTGACCTTCTTTATACTGGACTAAATGGAATTTAAAGAACACTCCTCTGTATTTAAGGTTAAAACAGGTTGCAAAACCCATTAAGATAAATGTACAATTTAGAATTCTATAATAGTTGTGTCACAGAGGTTAAGAGAGCTAACCTAATAATCAAAGCGTGATTTAGTATTTCTTATGGCAGAAGGTTCAGTTACTTTACTTGTACTAGCTTGCTATGAGTTTGCACCTAATGAGTAAGCATTCCTTTTAAAATAATCAATTTTTAATTGATTCTGGTCACTAGTGGTGTTTCCCAGAATTGGGCCTGATCCTGTACACTATCTTCACTGATGATGAATGAGGGGATTGAGTGTACCCTCATTCAGTTCGTGGGCTACACCAAGTTGAGTGAGAGTGTTGAAAGGCTTTACAGAGGGATTTGGAGAGGAGAGATAGATGGGCTGAGACCAACAGTATGAGGTTCAACAAGGCAAAGTGCTGGGTCCTGCCCTTGGGTCACAACAACCCCAGGCAGTGCTGCAGGCTGAGATAAAATGTCTGGAAAGCTGCCATATAGAAAAGGACCTTTGGGTGCTGGTGACAGCAGCTCAACAAGAGCCAGTGTGTACCCAGGTGGCCAAGAAGGCCAATGGCATCCTGGCCTGAATCAGCCACAGTGTGGCCAGCAGGACCAGGGCAGTGATTGTCCCCCTGTACTTGGCACTGGTGAGACCACACCTCAAGAAAAGAAGAATACACAACCACCACTCTCATTTTAAAACCTCTTTTCATCACTCCTGTTATTACTCCTGACAACGCTGTGGAGTGGCTTTTCAGTGAAATTCTCACTTGCTGCAGTCAGTGGGACTTTTGCACAAGAATTCATTGGAGCTGGGGCTTTAACTGTTGTTCTTGATAAGTTTTATAATCTAATGACTATTTTCCAGTTTATAACATTTTCCCTTTTGGAAAATTCATTGTCTCTTTCTGGAATCTGATGAAGTCGAGTATTTATAGCTATTTTTACTTTATAGCTATTTTTTTCTTTTTCAGTTGGCTCCTATGTTCTTCATTGAATTTCATTATCTACCAGATTGACTTTCAAAACAGTCAAAGAAAATGTTCATCATAACTATATCTGGAATTTTTTGACTCCTCACATGGGGAACTTGTCTCTAGTATATACAGTAAGCTTGATGTGTAAGCTGCTGGATGCCAGTGCCCACCAAACCTGCTCTATCAGTTCTGACTGGACAGTTCCAACAAGTCCAGCAAAAACTGGACAGGGAGAGAAAATGTAGCAAAAGGCTCATGGGTTGAGATAAGGCCAGGAAGAGATTACTCACAGGTTACCATCACAGGCCAAACAGACTCAACCTGGGAAAATTAATTTGGTTTATTAACAATCTAATTAAAGTAGGATAATGAAAATTAAAAAACAAATCTTAAAATCACCTTCTCCCCTTGTCTCCTGCTTCCTGGGCTTAAATTTTTTCCCAGTTTTCTCTACCTCCTCCCCTCCAGCATTGCAGGGGGGTGAGGAGTGGAAGTTATGGTTAGTTCATCACATATTGTTTCAGTCACTGCTTCTTCCTCAAGAGAGGACTCCTGCTCCTGTTCCATTGGGGGATGTCCCCCGTGGGAGATAGTTCTCTCCGAACTTCCTCAGTGTGAGCAGTTGCCACAGACTGCAGGTCTTCACAAAGGTACTTGCAAAAGGTACTTCTTTTAAGGACCTTTAGCATAAGTCTTTGTTGCACAGGTGCCCAATAGAGACTAATTAGGTTGAAATGAAGGGATCAACATGTTTTCTTGGAACTTCCTCTTACTTTTGGACGTACACTGCTGATCTATCTTTTCTTCTTGAATTGAACAAACTTCCTTTGCTATGAAAAGGATGCCATAAGTTTGGGTTGCTCTCAGTGGAAATTATTTACATCTGTCTTTCCAGAAGAATGTTGCTCACCCATCCTGTTGTGCATTTTCTTAATCTGGTCTTTAACTGTTTTTATAACTCCTATTGTAACATATTTGTTAGTTTATGCAATAGCTGCTTTCAAATTACCAAGTTTCTCTTCCATGTTATTCAGTCCCTCTTCCCTCAAAACACAATTAGAAGTAGTGTATTTTTGCACAAGTTTAAAGATGAACTGCAGCCTGTAAAATATAAAAGACATATAATATAGTTTAATATGTATGTATGTATCTTATTTTCCAATACCTGCATTTTAACTGATGTCTGATGACATCTAAAATGCCTGTTCTTCCCTGAAAAACTTTGAAAGTCTTATATTTTCAGTGGGTGGACTGATTTCACCAGCACATGTAGAGGAGCTCTGCTCCAATCAGCTACTAATGCTCTAATTCTTGCAGGAGAAAAGTGGTATTGGCCACCTAAAATAAACAAAAAACCCCAAAACAAACAAAAAGTTTTGGATTACTTCCATAGTTTAATTTTGGTTTTTATATTTAATTTTTTTTTAAATTTTATATTATTTGGTTTGTTTTTTGTATTTCTGTTGTGATTTTTACTTAAGTTCTTTGTCTTTTATAGTGTCCTGGGCTTTGACAGAAAGACAAATGAGCAAAAAAATTGATACTGGTCGTTTGCAGGCCTAAAAGGGGAGAAACTTCCCATTTATCCCTACCAGAAAAACTTGAGCAGACAAAAATTATCAACAGATCTACCTCGAAACAGTCAATAACCCTGCATTCAAGATGTTGATAGGATGTGGGATAGTAGTACAGAATGTTCAACCCAAACTGTTTTGTTCTTACAGTACTTTTGGTTAGGGTCTGCACTGTTTCAGGGACACTGCAACAAGGGGCAAGTCATCAGATTATATGGAAGAGTATGCCTCCACAGAAATCAATGCTGAACATTTGGTGTGGGACTTCTAAAACAAAATATGGGGGGTAAAATATCCTTCTGTGGGTTTCAGAGAAATGAACTGTTAATGAGCATTGTGAAAGAGCTGAAATTTGCAATAAGGGAAAGACTGACGCAGTGTTTGTCAAGTCTTCTGGTTGACACATGGAGGAACAGGTTGAGCTGTCTTGTGGTTATGCTCTATGATGTTTTGCATTTCCTATCTCATGTCCAAGCCAAACCATCTCCCCTCCTGGCCTTTTCACACCACAGAAACAATGACTGATGGCAGCTCAATGACTAGTACCTCCAGGATAATTTCTTGAGGCAATATGACACAGAAGTGCAGCATGAATAATGACTGACTTGTTGTCCAGTGTGTAGAAATTGTATGACTAACACACTTAATTCAGTTCAAACTGCAAGTTTCTTATCTATGACATAAATCCAATTATATGGAGGTGTATCCAGCTTCTGAAGGGATGTTTGTGTCCTGCAGCAAAAGCCAAAATTTAAACCAGTGGTAGCAGCATTACCTTAAACCCATCATAAATACATAAGGTTGTGCTTAAAAGCCAGGGGAAAAGGCCCACAGTTTTGATGTATTTGTACCATCTAATCCTGAATAGGTCTCTTGAGTAGTACTAGAATAATATTTTGAATATATTAATAAGCAGTTACATTAAAACAAAGGAGATTATAAAGATATTTATTACAATAGTAAAAGTTCTGTTAAAATTACCTTACTAAAACCAGTTTATCCACTGTCTTAGTCTTATACCGTGTAGGCAAAAGAATTATTCACTTCTTCAGCATTGTCACAGATAAGTATGGAATTTAGCAAGAGATAGAGGAGATGATATTTACATTTTGTAGAGTAAGGGTCTGATTCAGGACATATTCACTGGGAATAATCCATCAAGAGTATCCATTCAGACAAGAATGTCACATTTTTTTGTTATCATTAGCAGGGCATGAGAGTCCAGTGACAAGGAATGTGCCGCTGACCCAGAGGCCGATTCAGACATCGCTTGACCTGAGAACAAAGCATTAAAAGCTAAATAAGTATTGAATCTAAAAGAGGTGTTTACGGGTTGCCTCTGTTCTTAGTTTAGGGAAGAGTGTAGCCTGTCTGTGCCATATAAATACAACCCAGCTAATTATGTGAAGGGAAGAATAACTTCACAAAAGGAGAGAAGGAAACTTCATTCTTGCTACTGCCTTTTCTGCTGCTTTCAGGAATGAAGATGATTGAAGTTGTGCATTCTTGTATTTCTCCTTTTGCTTTGTTGGAAAGAGAGGAGCAGGCTTCCTGCTACACAGCTCGAGCAAGCCTGAGAACTTTCCTGTCTCCTGCAATCTCTCAGGTTCTGAGCCTGTCTCTCATCTGCTCACTCTTGCTATCTGTTAACTTAGTTTAACTTAGCAATATCATGGAATTCTGCTTCAAATTAGAATTACCACAAGAAGCATTTGGACATTTTAGGATGCTTTCCTCTAGGAAATAGGTGTGTATTACCAACAGCCACCTACTAACTTCCGAAATCACTGACCACTGCTAGCTAAACCTGAGAGTGAGGTAGTGATTTATTAAGTTTATTAAGTATAAACTATGCAAAAATGGTTAACTTTATAGAGGAGTCTATTAACACTGTCTTTAAACAAACAAATAAATAAACAAACAAAAAACCCCACAACATGCACCTTGAGCACATTTCTTATTAGACGCTAGAGGATTTAGATGGAGAACAGCCAATATGACTGCCTTAGCTCTTGAAAAGCTTTCATTCAGCTTTCCCACTTTATCAGACACCAGGAATTCTACCGAGGGTTTTTTGGCAAAGACAGATGAATCTTTTTTTAAACTTTGGCATTTATAATTTTTTAATATAATGTGAGCTCAGTCTGCACCGTTCGGTGTCAGGAAGTTCAGCAGTCAAGTCAACCACACAAAGACACAAAAGCTGAAGGAAAAGATTTTATTTGCTTTGGTGCTTACAGATAACTTTATTTTATTCTGCTGTGATATTTGAATGTGCATTTGTGCAGTTTCTGAAGAACTCTCAAAACCAAACAGGGATCATAAAATTCTTTCCCAGATGAGCCTGCCATTTTTTCACATTTCAGCTTGATCTAAACAAGTTCCAGTTAGTAATAAAGATCTTGTGGCAGAACAGAGTTTCTGGGTCTTGGAGCTATAGACATCTTGGGCAAAACCAGTAGTAATCTGCTTAAAAGTGAAGTTGATGATTTCTAATGGGCAATTTTTGACAAAAACTTGAGCTGTTCCTATGTGGTCTGATCATATGTCCAAAGGAATTAGGAAAACAAAACTTAGTTGGTCTTTTTAACAGCGAAGTTTTACACATTTACATTTAGTGATTTGTATTTGTTTTTATCATAACACCAAATAATATATATGAAATGAGCTCTTCAGCAAAATTCTAATGGGGACAGTGTAATATCCTTTGATCCCTTCTAGTAGGGTCAAAGGCTTTTACAGAATTACAAACAGGACAGCATGGCCATTTGAACCACCCACTTTTTTGCAAAAGTGGCTTTTATTTTTTCAGTTGCTGATTTCATCACAGAATCACAGAATGGTTGAAGCTGGAGGGAACTTCTGCAGCCCACATTGTCCAATATCCCTGCTCAGGCAGTGCCCAATTGAGCAGGTTGCCCAGATCATGATCATGTCCTGATGGCTGTTGAAGATTTACAAGCATAGGGACTCTACAGAATAACCTCTGCCAGTGCTCAGTCACCCTCGCAGTAAAAATGTTTTGCAGTATTTGGAGGGAACGTCCTGTAGTTCAGTTTGTGCCTATTGCCTCTAATTTTGTTTACTTTGAAAATCTCTCACTTCTCTCATTATGTTGAAACAACATCAGTATCCTTCTCAGACAGAAAAGTATTTTACAGCTACAGGGGAAACTGATCTTGAGGATACATACTCTCAACTAGAAGAAAAATTTTTTGTATGATAGAAAAAGTAGGCTTAGAAAGCAACTTGAGCAATGAATCCATTATTGAACTCCTTGTCCTCAAACCTCAGAGGACAGAATTGACACAATTCTCCCACAACTGTTGGGAGAAACAGATTTAAGAAAGAAACAGACCTTTTCTCAAAATGCATGTTGTTAATGAAAAGAAAACACTAAAAATACATAAAAATGACGTTGTGCTACTTGAAAATCAAGAGCTTTCCTCTTTTTCTTCAGTCTGAACAAGGTTGGTTGCTTGCTGGAAGGGCTTACTTCTTCTCACCGGTGAATGAGTGACAGTGGTCCTTCTGGCAAATTCTTACAGGCAGTGGAGCAAGGAATGTGTTAGTACTTTGCCAAATTGGTCAGAGGGGAAAGGAGCACTGGATAGTGATGTGTAGTAACAGAAGAGCATTCATTTGGCCTTACTGGATATTTGATAATAGCAAAGAGTGGATTTAAACATTCACATTGCAAAATTTTGATGTGTTCTGTCATTAAGGCATTAAATTATTTAAATATGCTGTCTGTGCTGTTTGTACTGAATGCATGTTTTCCTGCTTGGCTGCAGTTGAAGATACTTTTCTGATATTCTCCCTTAGTATGGCATCTCAAGACTGTTTGTTGGATAAATTTGCAAATGCTTAATACAGAAATTCTTCTAGACTCTGGGGCAAATTATATCAGTATGAGTAACTTTGTTCCAAAGCTTGTTTCCAAGAAATACATAAAATGATTACAGCAAAAAAAAAGCCAGCACAAGTTAGCAGTCCCACACAGAGAAATTGAACCACATAGTGAGAGCCTAATGATACAGTTCTTTATTTATAACAATCAAAAATGTTTTATTTACTCTAAACTAGCTATAATAGGCCTGTTCCAAGAGCCAAATAACTTCTTCCTAGATATCTGCAGTATTCATGTTACCTGGTTTTGTAACAATATAAATACATATTCTTCATACTTTTGCCCTTGACACCAAGTCTTAGTACATAAAGATATTGTTACATGAAATATCTGGTTTGTTCAAGACCATGAGAAAAAAAAACCAAAACAACCTGTTTCTGGACAAAACCCACTTTTTTCCCTAGATTCTCTTTTAAGGTGTGTTTTGTTTGTACATCTCTTTATACACTCCTTTTTTTATTATTTAAGTATAATCAAGTATTTTGACAAGTTGTGCATAACTGGAATTTGTCATTTTCCTCCCATTATTCCCTGGAGGTTTCTGCTTTCTCTGTTCAAGGAGATAAGGCAATTTCCACATCCCAAGGCTAGTGCTACTTGTATGAAGCAGTATGTCCTTGTCATTTGGACAGTCTCTCTATGCGTAATCTGCTAACTGGTACAAGGAATTTTTCTTTACTACAGTAGAAACTTGGAGAGATTCCTGGCATGGGAAAAATGAGTGTTCTGAGTGGGACTATAAAAACACTTGCTGTGAAACCTGCTGCAGCTGAGTGCTCATTCTTAAATCTGATCAAGAGTGTTTTGGTTTACCTATGATTGTGGAGAGATGTCCACAAATTTCTAGATGTCAAACACAAATATCTTTCATAATTATATTTTATCAACAGTGAGACTTGTGAACACTCCTTTTAAGTCAAAGTATGTGTGATTTTCTCCATAAAACGTAAAACCAAAATTAATTGTTTTACATTGTAAGAAAATCAATGCTGTTTCTATGCTGAATAAGTGCTAACATAACTATATTTAACTGAAAGTGTAAATGTTGACCAAATATATCAGTCACTTCAATATTAGGCCATCAGTTAAGGCTCTAAGTACAAACATCCTCATTTACAGAAAAAATTCTTAATTTGAACCTCTGAGGATGATTTTGAAATGGTAGTTGTAAGAGAAACTGAAAAGCTTGGCCTTGCATTTCTGTTGCTCCAAACATAAAGTTTATGGTAATGCTGAGGAGCCAAAAGACAGTCAGAAAATACAGGGATGATGTCCAGGGTTTGAATCGCATAGTAGATCATAGAATCATATAATGGTTTAGGTTGGAAGATCATCTGCTTCCAACCCCCTTGCCATATGCAGGTTGCTCACACTTCTATCCAATCTGGTCTTGAACACTTCCAGGGATGGGGCATCTGCAGCTTTTCTGGGCAACCTGTTCCAGTGCCTCACCACCATCACAGTAAAGGCCTCCTCTTAATATCTAATCTAAACCTACTTTCTTTCAGTTTGAAGTTGTTCCCCCTTGTCCTGACACTACATGCTCTTGTAAAAAGTCCCTCTCCATCTTCCTTGTTGGTTCCCTTCAGTTTCTGAAAGGCCACAATTAGGTCACCACAAAGCCTTCTCTTTTCCAGGCTAAATGATCCCAACTCTCTCAGTCTTTCCTAACAGGACAGGTGCTCCATCCCTCTGATCATCCCTGTGACCTCTTCCAGATTTGCTCCAACCGTTTCATGTCTTTCCTGTTCTGGGGACCCCAGAGCTGGGTGCTACATTGCAGGTGGGGTCTCACCGGAGCAGAGCAGAGGGGCAGAATCCCCTCCCTCACCCTGCTGTCCTTTTGTTCCTTTGGATGCAGTCCAGGACACATTTGGCTTTCTGGGCTGTGCGTGCACATGGCTGGGTCATGTCTGGTTCTGATCCAACACCACCCCCAAATCCTTCTCAGCAGGGCTGCTCTTGATCTGTTCATCAACATGCCTGTGTTGATTGATACCAGGGTTTACCCCAACCCAGGTGCAGCACCAGCACTTGGCTATTAAATCTCATGGGGTTTCCATGGGGTATTTCTCCAGCTTGTCCAGGTCCCTCTGAATGGCATCTCATCCTTCAGGTGTGTTAATAGCACCACTCAGCTTGGGGTCATCTGCAAATTTGCTGACAGTGCACTCAATCCCTCTGTCTATGCCACTAATGAAGATATTATATAACACTGGTCCCAAAACAGAACCCTGACGGCACCACTTGTCACTGACATCCACTGGGACTTTGAGCCATTGACCATAACCCTCTGGATGTGACTGTCCAACCAATTTCTTATCCATCTAACAGTCTGCTTATCAAATCCATCTTTCTCCAATTTGGAGACAAGGGTGTTGTGGGGGATAATGTCAAAGGCTGTACAGAAATCCAGGACATCCATAGCCCTTCCCTTGTCCACTGCTGTAGTCACCCTACCATAGAAGGCCACTGGGTTGGTCAGGCAGGACTTGCCTTTGATGAAACTGTCCTTGCTGTCTCAAATCACCTCCCTGTTCTCCACATGCCTTAGCACAGCTTCTAGAAGGATCTGTTCCATGATATCCCAGGCACAGAGGTGAGGCTGACAGGTCAGTAGTTCCCAGGGTCCTCCTTTCTACTCTTTCTGACGATGGGTACAATGTCTCACCTTTTCCAGTCACCCAGGACTTTCCCTGGCTGCCATGACTTTTCAAACATCGTGGAGAGTGCTTTGGCAACTACATCAGCCATTTAGCTCAAGACTCTGGGATGTATTCCATTGGGTCCCATAGACTTATCTATGCTAAGGTTCCTTAGGAGGTCACAAACATGATCTTCTCTTAAAATGGGAGGGACTTTGCTATCCCAGCTCCCATCTGTCTGTCCATCCTCTCAAGAGGTGTGGAAAGAGAAAAGTGAAGACTGTGGCAAAAAAGGTTGTTGAGTACCTCAGCTTTCTCTTCATCTGTTGTTGCCAGTTTATTTTTAGCATTGTTTATCAGGGGGTGCACACCTTCTTTAATCTTTCTTTTCCTGTTAGATCTTCAGTTCATCTTCATTTAGAATAGCCTGGAGCTTTTCAGAGCTTCTTCCAGCTGCCTGCAGCAACAAAAGGACAATACACATGCCAAGACTATCTGGATCATATCACTGCTCAGCAGTGCCCTTGTCTTGCCTCCAAGGCACTCCCATTTTAAGGCAACACAGTGGTCAGAACCCTTTGCTGTGTGGTTGCTGAGTCAACTCTTTCCCAGTCTTTTTGCATCACTTAGATGATCCCAACTGATCAAACAGTAATGAAGAATCTGTACTTACCTTTTTCTTTTGCTGTTCTGAAATTCATTAAAGTACTGCAAAGATTAGTACAAATACACTTTGTGCTAGTAGAGTGCTAGCAGACAATTCTAGTATTGTTTTTTGTTCTTCAGGAACAGTAGAACAATGTATATGAGAATCATGACAAACCATTAGGTAAAGTGGACACTCTACATAAGTATTGCCATATAGCAATTTTTCCCTTCAAAAATTTTGAACAGAAATTGTTCCCAAAGAACGATGTGAATTAAAGTGCAGCCATCTATGGTGTTGTGTTAGGAGCTGTGCTAAGAATCACGTCTTTTATAAACACAGACAGTAGAACACTCTTTAAAAAAATAGCTGTGCAGTGCCAAATGATTATGGCAGAGCTTTTTCTTTCTGCTAGCCTTTCATTTGTTTTTTTTTTTTTTTCCTATGTACCATACTGAAAGCTACATATAGTGGAATTGCTTGTAATCTGTAAACTGAAAAGAGAACACTTGCTGTCACTTCCTTTTTTTCTAAAATCATATACAAAATAACATGCAAATTCTTAAAGCAACTGGTGTTAAAATGTACTTCTCTTCCTCATATTAAAGCCTAATGAGACATTAAAAAGAACCTTTGACATTTCAAGTTTTAGGACTTCATCATCTGGGCGGGGAAGCTTGATCATGTGCCTAAAACAAAAAACTGATTAGTAGATCAGTCCTGGATGGGAATAATTACGGGGTGCTCTCTTAGAGGTAACAGAGAAGTCAGAAACAGTGTTGTGAGGCTCTCAAAGCTGCACAGCTGATAATTATTCTTTTATTCTTAGCTTAGTGGCACCGGAGTGTTATACTTGAAAAGCTGTTAACCTCAACATTTTCCACCACATTGTATAACAACAAAAGTATGGGCCAAATTTAGAGCTTTGGTACTGTTCAGAAAAAAGCTTTCCTACGGTTGTTCTGCCCTTCAGAACTGCAGGTGTGCTTGTTTGATGGGTACTTTGCCATCATTTAGAAAACCTTTTATTTCCATTTAAGATATCAGGACTGGTCTGACAGCTCTGAGTTCTGAGAATTGTCAGGAGGTGCCAAGTCCAGTGAGATTTAAGCCTAGCATTGGACATCAGAATTTTACTTAGTCTGAGTGGTCAGCCAGGTCCCCACAGCAGTCACAGACTCTTGAAGTGTGACAGTCTGAAGTGGGAGATCGTGAGAAGCATCCTAAGGGTGAGGAACTTCCTTGTGAGTGATGGGTTCTGCTTTTTAATGTGCTTTGAGATGTGCTGGGAAGGTGAATAGTGGATAAAGATTCCTGAATGTAAGGTGCTGTTGGTAATATATATTGTTGCTAAATAAATGGCAAACTGAGCATTTTATTACTGTTACCTAACTATTGTATCCCTTGAGTTTATTTTGTTGTTTTTATACTTCTTGGAAAAACCTTATCCGCATAGTCTCTTAAGTGTTAGAAGGGATGATCTTGTTAAGAAAAACGTGGTTCCTAGTATCTGATTTTCAAGAATTGCTGTTGGGCAGGCTGCAGGCTAGCAGCAAAATAACATCATACAAATTTGTTTTACTGTGTTCAAGAACTAGTGATCTGTGATGTCTGTTGTATTGCAGAACATTATGGATTCTCTTTTAATAGCTAAACAGGCTGAAAAATCCTGACTTTATTTGCCAGGGAATTATTTTTGAAGGGATAGCATTTATAGTAAGCATGCATCTGAAAGACAGTGTTTGCGATTTAATGGGGATGGTTTTTGTTGAGTGTTGGTTAATGTGTTTACTGAAGTGACAAGCACTGCAAAATTTTTAAATGGTTCTGCCAGTTAATCTTAATTCAAATTTCTACTTGCATTCTTTTTCCAGAGGTAAGAGAACATTATTCAAAATTGTGGGGTGTTTTTGCAATAGTCAAAAGTATGTGAAGTTTAACAGCCATGAGGGAACCTGGAGTTTGTGAACATGTGCTCAGAAACATGAAAAGATACCGGTCTAGTATCCAGGACGTTGTACAGTAATGCACTGAGCTTTTTGGCAGTAGTCCATGCTCCTTTATTTGAAAAGGAGTTTTGGTTAATTTGTTTGCCTGTTTATTTGCTTGTCTGACATTTTGAAAATAAGGTTAATCTGATGTGAAACAAGTTAAGAGAGATGTTGTAAATGTTCATAAGAAGCCCACCAAAGAAACATTTTTCTGCCTCAGAGATCCAGATGTGTCCATGCCAGTAGTTTCAAAACTTGATGTTTCAGATACACAGCTTGCAAGACGGCATACCTGGGCTAAAACTCACTCGGCTCTGTGTTCAGTGTGGAGAAGCATTCTTGCCTTCAGATCTACATTAGGGGGGAAAAAAAATTGCCAGGCTTTGTAGGTGAGGCTTGCAGTCTACATGTAAGATTATTTTTCTGGAATTATTTGTATACTGACCGATTTCCCGTTGTTGAGGAGTTATTGAAGAAGGTAATGTCTTCCCTTCTGGCGATAATCTCTCATGTCTGTCATTGAAACTGCTGCAAGACAGTTATTTCCCATTGAACATTTAGCAATCTTGGTTAAACCATTGCATTCCATACCATTATTGTGTCCATTTCCCATATTGTGTTCCTACGTCCAGTTCCAGGACTTTTTCGTCGGTTCTTTTGTACTCAGAGGCAACACACAATACTTTGTGCACGCTCTAGCACACGCACTCACACACGCACACACACTCACACTCACAGACACACACTCACACAGAGGCTTTGGGTTGGAACAAACCCGGCTGCAGTTATTTGGCCACCCCTTTGACCGCCGGTGCTTCGGTGGGCCAGCGTTGTTCGGAGCACTCACATGTGCTCTGACACCTTTCCCCACACTTCTGTAAGCGTTAACCGGTTGCTTTCTGATGGTGCGGCGGTGGATAGCCAAGGGCAGGGCGGGGAGGCCGCCGGGGCGCGGCTGCCGGGGTCGCGGCGGTGCGGTG
>VZRZ01001488.1:0-63921 GCA_013398175.1 Climacteris rufus | reverse complement strand
GGACACCTCCCGCGAGGGGGCGGCGCTGCGGGAGGCCGCGGCCCCGGGGCGGGCGGCGGAGCCGAGGCAAAGGGCGAGCCCGGCAGGACCAAAGTTTGTTGCCCGCGTCGCCCCCGTGGCTCCGCAGAGCGCGGCCGCGCGGGGGTAGAGGCGCTGCCCGCGGCGGCAGCATGAGGGAGCAGCGCCCGAGCCCCGGCACCGGGCAGCAGAGGATGGGCGCGCTGGCGCTCCCCGGGAGCCCTGTGGAACGCCTGCGAACTGAACGCGCCTTTCCCTGTCTTTTCGCAGAGGAGGCCTACCAAAAACTGGCTAGCGAGACCATGGAGGAGCTGGACTGGTGCCTGGACCAGCTGGAGACCCTGCAGACCAGGCACTCCGTCAGCGAAATGGCCTCGAACAAGGTAGGAACCCGCGGGCTCGGCCCCGCCGCCCCGCTGCCCCTGCGCGCGGGCCGGGGGTCGCGGCACAGGGCGGAGGGGCTGGAGCGGCCCCGGCCGGAGAAACTTGTCCTGTGCAAGGGGTGTCCACACTGCTTTGGTTTGGGTGCGGGAGCGGCTTCTGTTGTGATTCTGTACACCGTTCTCTCAAATTTCAGAGCAAGTTGTGAAAGTGATGCAGGTCTTGGAAAGCTACACTTTCCCTGTGTGTGTCAGTTTCAAAACAAGAGATTGTTCAGGACTGCTAGGGATAATCTCTTCAGTTGCTCTTTTCACAGAACTCCATACAGAATTAGGGATTTTTCCTAGAAATGGCGTAGAAAGTAGCATGAAAGGTGATAAAGATAGTTCTTGAGACCAGGGGAGCTGTATGGTGGATTGTATTTGTAAACAATGATGATGACAGCTCTCATAATGCTATTTATTATGAAAGAACACGCTGGCAACCAAAGTGCCATCACAATAGACACCTACATTCAGAGGTGTGCTTCTGCGACAGAGTGCGCACTTCCTTCTCATCCTGGAAGCTGAGGATTCACATTACCTGGGAACTCTGTGCTGGGATCTGCTGTGGTTTGTATGTGCTTTGGTTTTGCAATTTGAAATAGTTTCCACGTCCTTCATTCATAAGTATACTTTTTTTCATGATTTTGATCTGCAAAGAATATGTAATTACATTTCTGGAGGTAATTTTTTAAAGCCGAATTAATAAAACTGCTGTCTTACGTGGAAATGTTTTTTTTTTTAATTGTCATCAACTGAGTATTTGGACAGCAACATGTGTAATAAGAAGAAAGCTTTAATTAAATAGTCTAGTTTTCCATCTTTTATGTATGCAAAAGCAGCTGATGATATTTTAGCACCTTTTAACCATTTCAGTTACAATTAATATTTTTTTTTAAGTTGGAAAATAGTTCTTTTGACTCAACTTATATCTTCTTAATATTCTACTGTCTTGCTTTGACTGATCTTGCTAAGTCTCTGCTATTTGTTATTGACTGTTTTTAAGTCCCTGTTGAACTGCATGTCGGATGTGAAGTATTATTACACTTGTGCAGTTTAGTCCCACAGTGCAATATCTCTTGGCTTTAGAGACTCTTAGCACCAATTTGATCTCTGTTTTAAGAGCTACCTGCCTGGCACTATACTGCTCTCAGAACTGCATTTTCAGTTTTTACTGCCAGCTGAAGGATCTTGTTAGTCAGTGCATATTGTGTATATATTGGCAAGTTACAAAGTCAAGAGTTTCAGAGGCTATTTCAGCACTATATGATCTAGAAACTTTGTTTCGAAAAGGAGTGAGATCAGACCAACACAGACAACCTGGTCTTCCCTTGCTAACAAGTTTGAACATTGTCAGTGTCCTGACTTGTGGTGTCTATATATTATAACCATTTTTTCACAAGGTGCTGCATTTTCTCCAGGTATTGATTTCTTACCTTCCTATAATAGGTAAGCTATGCAGTGTGTTTGATGAACAATGAGGGCAAGCTCTTTTTAGAATAAAACTAATTGCAAATCAATGTATTTTAAGTTTGGACAAGTATATTCAGAATTGTACAGAAAGAGGACATTTTAAAAATAAAATTTGACAACTGCTGTGCATCTATAAGTAGATACAGAGGTGCTCCATCTGACGCTATATTTTATTTCTATTTGTTTGAATTAGTAAGCATTTTCACTGCTTTTTTGGAAATCTGCTCTCCTTGTATACAAAGTTGTGTCTTCTTTCGTGTTTCTTTGGGGTTTCTTTGTTTTGTTTGTTAAGAAATTAAAAAAAAGAAGAAGAGTAAATTTGTGCTACTAACCATCCTGTGAACAATCTTGAATATAAACAAGCTGGCCCATATAATAGTGTGAGAAAAATTAGTACAGGAGGATTTTAATTTCAGGTGTATAACAGGTTGTTCTAAAGAGTAATTTTACTTCTGATTACTGAAACATATCCAGCATTTATACAATACCTGCTATTGTAACATAACTGCAAACTGGGACCTCTCAGGCATATAGGTAAATTATACTATTTTAGCTTATTGAGAAACTGAAGTAGAAAAACTTTCCTCAAGGCTGAAGACATAGACTTCAGTACAGAAATGAACATGCAAGAGTACCCTGTTCACTACCTGAAGAGTAGGTCCTGTAAAATCAGATGAGAAAATCAGGAAAACAAATGTTGTGGTTACAGAACATGGTTTCTCACTATGTTTATCTCTTTCCTTTTCTCTGAGTTTCTCAAAAAACCAACTCACAAGATTGATTGATTGTTGGTGTGGGTTTTTTTCTCCCTTAGACTCTCAGCTACTTCCCTTACTTATTTCTCTCTGCCTTTTTTTTTTCTTTTTTTTTTTAATGTAGCAGCATTTTCATCAGTGTTAGTTTTCTTTATGTGTGTGAACACAGGCAAGACATAAGTGTTGGCATCAGAATTAAACTCTGCACTAGGTAAGAACTTTTTCCCATTGAGGAAAGGCTGCCATAGCAAAGGAAAAAGAAGCAGGGTGGAACCAGTGTTTTGTGTCCTGAATGCTTAAAGTAAGCCAGGGAATGAGTCTTATCTCCAGTCCCTCTCTGTGCAGTGAGTTGACAGTCTGAACTGTTGGTTGCATCTGTTTGGAATCCCTTTACTGTCGTACTGCTTGTGCAGGACTAGTATTAGCATATCCCAGTTCAGGGGTATTTATTTTGTTTAGATGCCCCTCATGCTCAATTAGCAGTAGTCTATGATGCGTCAGCTCACAGTTTTGGATGACAGAAAGTGGAATGACGCAGATACATAAGAAGATCCTTCTTTTCCCTGCTTAAAATTGATTAAATCAGTAGTCACAGGGTGCTATCCACAATATCTCGATGAGTCCCAGCGTGTTGTGGGACTAAATGTTACCCCAAAAACTGAAAATGTGCTCTAGGTCTGTTCTGTAGGAAGCCAGCTATGATGCTTGGCTGCCTACCTTACATCAGTATGACTGTAATATCCAGATGACATCCCATTCCCCAGCCATCCCTGTGATAAGGAGAATTCCAAATGCCTGCAGGCATTGCCTCTGAAATAACTGATGGATAGATCTCTGATGCACCCACAGGCACAGTTAGTAAATCAATGTGACTTGGAGAGGACATAGTATATAGTTCTATTGTCAGTTGTCATTGTGTTGTTATGAATCTTACAGTACTTGGTGTTTACTGAAATTGCTAGCTTCTGAAATTGGGTACTAGCAAGAGAAAACCAGCTTTTTAAAAGCACAATAAGTTTGTCATCTTTGTACTCCTCTAGAAACCCTTTAAAGTCTTGAAAGGCTCCAAAGCAAGAAAACATATAAGAAGCACCTTAAATTTGGAAAATTGACTAAAATGTCTTTCATTTTTGGAGAACTGTTTCTGATGTTCTGTATCACATACTGTTAATATTGTCTAATGTCTATTGTTGTGTTTTTCTGAGTGATGCTTTTTTGAACAGATATAAATTAATTTTAGGAAATAGTTTACAAATCTGGGTCATTAAAGGTAGGACCCCAAGGCATAATTACATGTCTCTATTTAACAGTTCTGATTTCCAGAGATGCTAACCCACATCACTTTCTGCTAAACTGAGTTGTGAGTAATGTCTCCTGAAAAATATAGGTTTTAGGAGGCTACTAGCTTGTTGATCGTGATTTCTAACTTTCTAACAGCTACACTTTGATGCACGTATGATCTGGGAGTTATTCTGTGATAGACAATACACAGCCTAAAAATTCCAGTAATAAAGATGTAGTAACTGCTTTCTGTTAGACAGCATTATTTGTACATTAGCAAATGTGGAGGAGTATGTATTATGAAACTTGGATGCAAAAGCATATTTTCACTTCTGTAATCATGATTTTGCAAACACCATTAGTTTGTTGCTTTTGTGTGTCTGAGTATCTGAACTTAGACATGGAAAAAATCCAAATTATTGCTTTTGTTTTAGTTTTAATTCTCCTGCAGATGATGTTTTTTGCAGGATTTGCTGGTAACTGGTAAAGAGGAAGAATTTAGAAAATGTCATTCATGGGATACTTCTTTACCACTACAAACATAAGTGAGTGTCCTTTTTCCAGGAATCTCTTTTAGGTATCAAAGCTGAGAAGATTTTGATTTCATTTAGTTAGACCATGTTAACTTCAAAAGATAAGTTAACTTATATTTACTTACACATTTTAAGTACAGACTATTTTATAATTGTCGAGCTTGTATAGCACTATGTGCAAATGCTTACAGATTAGAGTTGCAGTCTATTTACAGACAGTTGCTGGTGCTAGTTACTTCTAAAAAACTATTTTTGAGATTTTTTTTCAATGATTTGAAGATACCCAAAGCATCAACCAGGTAACATCCAAAGAGTACCCTAACGTAACATGGGGCACAAATATTAGTGGCTTAAAATAATTTTAGCTTATATTTATACTCCTGTACTTGTCATCCACTATGAACTTTAATGATATTTTATTCTTAAACATTACCATGTAAATATTTCATGTAAACCAAAATGATATTTGAAGAAAATAAAGACAACTGGAAATCTGTTCAGTTACCTGTTTTTTTTTACATACCCTCCTGAAATCCTCTGATAATTTGAGCTGGTTTATAGTCACATTTTCTTGCTGCTAAAAAGTATTTTTCCTTTCATCTTTTCACCAAAAAGCTCACACAGGTAATGGGGAGGTGACTAACATAATATCTGGGGAAAGAGTGAGGCTAAATGTATTACTTAGGTCAAAAAATGGACCACGTGTAAACCCTTAAATGCTTCAAACAGAGATGCTGTGTTACCTTCACTTTGTTTTCCCAGGAGAGCCCTTCTGCCTGCATTCCAACCTGATCCATGCTGGGTTGAAAAAATCAGGGTCAGAAGGAGTCTCCAGCCTCTTGGCAGCCCTTCACAAAAGCCCCCACTGGATGGAGAACCATTATTATGTTATTCCAGGCTGAAAGTAGCTCTCAGAGTTTACCCAGGCCCAGAATAAATGGAGCTGATGACAGGCTCTGACTCCTGATTTAGTCAATCCATCTGTTTTATCTTTGTCTTATTCTGTGAAAAAGCTTAAGTGCTGTGGTGGCCACTACTTTTGTATGGTCCTCAGTAGGCTGTGTCTAGAACTAATGACCATGACTCAGTCTTTTGTTAACAGGCTAGGTTTTAGTGTTGTCTCTTTTGTATTTTTGCTTCCAGCTTTGGGGACAGATTCATGGCACAGTAAGGAGCTTGTCTTCAGAAATTACCTTTTGTATGTAAGAGCATAATTTTTTCAGAATGATTTTTCCCAGCATGGAAGCTCAGCCAGAGTAAAATTTTCTCCTCTGTCACAGCTACTGGTTAGATTGACCTGTTTCCACTTAAGGGACAAGATAACATGTCATAGCCACTTAAGAGGATTTGAACATTGGTCATTTGCTTGGGTTTCAGCTGCTGCGCATAAAAAATAGGGGCTGGAAACATAACAGTAGAAAAGAAATTTGTTGTTATGAGTAAATGTAGGGTTTGTTATGTGACAGTCCTCTTCTATAATGTGTGGCAATGCCACTGCGCTTGACTGGCTGACATGATTGTTTGAGTGGGTCTTACATTCTCAGATCTCTCTGAGAAAATCTGAGGATTTGGTTAGCTCTTTAGAGTGCTGCTTGTGATAAAGATTATGATTAAGAGGCAGCTGTTAGGAAGATACTTACTGAGTGCACCCTCAGGAAATCTTTTATTCATTAAAGATTTCAGTTTGTACAGTGACAAAGTGAAGGGATACTGATAAGGTGGTAAGCCTGAAATTTAATTAATGCATATTTGTGTGGATTGTCCGATTGTACTGAACTTCATAACAAAAGTAAAGGGCAAGAGTATTGTAGAGGTAAGGAAGGACTGGTTTTCTAGGAAAAATCCTCCTTTTGTATTCACTGAAGCCAGATTGAAAGGATTTTAAGACTTCTGGGCTGGAGTGTAGTTCCCTGTACAGAACTTTGCTTACTCTCATGTAAGACTGCTCATGCTTCTGCAAAGCAGCAGACTTGCCCACGGGTAACCTCAGTGATGAGTGAGATGTATATATATATAAATATATCTCTATATGTGTATGTATGTATGAAAAAAAAGGAAATAGCTTTTTGCTTGTTGTGTTGCACAAGGATATGCTGCAGCAAGATAAAGGGTGAAACTTGCTTTCATGCAGATGGTTTGCACCAGCCCCTCCTTATCATTTATGAACATTTCCATCTTCTCAGAAATAAGTGGATGGAGTAGTGCTGCTACTTCAGTTGTGGCTGAATTTCTTCTGTGCAAATCCTGCTGCTTCCATAGGGATTGTTGGGTTGCTGCCAAATGAGAGAAATCATGAAACACAGTTTTTGTCCCCAGAGAGTGAAGTAAATGTAGTAGGTGAGGCTCAAGGCAACTGAGCTGTGAGCAGCCCTTACTCCTTGTGTGGGTACATGATGGCAAACATTGGTGTCCTTGGGCCATGGCAAGCAGGCATTTGTGATTTCAAAACATCTTAAATCTGTGGGGAGGGGTCAGCCTCTTACACTTTTTTTGTGACTCTTCTCAAACAGAAGTATCCAGCCCAGGGTATTCAGTTCTGCAACAGTGAGTAGGAGTCTAGAATTCATAGACATAACAGTTGAAAGAAAAACGCTGGCATTTCAATGCTCAAAAACAAGTTAGGAACTCTTAATCTCACAGATCCAGTCTGTATTTTTAATTTTAGGAAAAAAATAGGTTTTTGCATGTCTCATTCACTGCTTTGTGAAAAGTCCTGGAGTAAGGGATGTGTAAGCAGCATTATCCTTCTCAGAGGGTTACTGTTATTTAACACTTTTCAGCTTTTTAGCTGCTTCTAAGACGGCACAGCTTTCTAGTCCCTAATAACTTGATAATTCTTTCCATAAATGTAAGCAAATTATCCATGCCAACATACAAACAGCCCTTTTTTGTAGCCTCTTTAATTATAGGAAATGCCACAGTATGAGAGATTTTTTTCCTTTAGCATAATGGGACAAAAAAACACAGGCAAAATAACTAGGGTTTGATGTGGGAAAATAACATTACTTTCAACTACCGTAAAAAAGGATTTTAAAATTATGAATTTTTTTCAGAAGTTGAATTATTTAGTTAAATGCAGACATCATTGTGCCATTTTGTGGCATTCACAAAAAACACTTCTTTCCAAAACTTACTTGGAAAGGTTCTTCATGGGTATGAGTATTTAATAACTATCTTCTTAATGATGAGGTGGTATTCATGACAACTGAAAGATATGAGAAGTGTCTAAATACTTGTGGGGCTTCTTGTGACAGTATTTAGAGGCAGGGACTCTGGCATAACATTCATGGTAGGGTGCTGCTTTTGTCAAGGTTAGATTGTAAGATATGAAGCATATAGGAAAGCAGTGGCCATTTTTTTTTTTAATAAATTTTGGGTATCCAATAAGAGGAAGCTTAGCTTCTACTATTGTATGGAGTTTTGGCACAACAAATGTGGTATTTGCTGAAATGTCACTTCAGACTTTGTCTCATAAAGAAACTGCAGTAAGAAATAGTTCTCCTGTTTCAGTTACATTAGTAGGGGTTTTGGTGTCATCTGCTGAAACTTTCCATGCTTACGAGACTCAACACAGAATTAAGTATATTGTGGATAGATGTTTCCTGGTATTTTTTGGTTTTTTGTTTGTTTATCTTTTTTTAATAGAGCCTATCTCAATAGAAATTGATTCCAATTCTGGTTAACTCACAACTAGTCCCCTAGTGAGCTGCAAAACTGAATCTCGGCAAGCTAAGGCATGATGGAAAGTGATGCTACTCATCCTGCCTTGAAACCATGTGAGCAGGGCAGTGGCCAGCACCTGCCTCTTGAGCTGGGTTCACCTCTGAGCAGTCCAGCTACCCTGTGGCTACTCTGTTTTGTGCCTGGTGGGTGCAATGGCTGTGGTGGGGGACTGCTGTTTCATCAGTATCTACAGCCAAGGGAGACACTACCGTGCTAGGGCAAGTTCTGCCTGTTGTCTTTGCCTGCTTCAGGTGTGGAAATGGAGCTGCACAGACAATAGTACCATCTCCAATCAACAGCAGTGGAGCAATACTGAATTGAGCTAATGTGGAGGGCTAATGTGTAGTGCGTGTTTGCTTCTCTGGAAGTAAAATTTAAACAGCTTGCTACTTTTATTAAATTGTAGTACACTAATATATGCTCAACTAATATGAGCTGGCTGAATACTTGTATAAGATCCCACAGCAAGTCCATACTGTCAACTAAACCTTCCACTCATAATTGCTATAAGAAAGGCTGCTGGCTTTTGCAAAACAATGTAAATGTCCATTTTATTCTGAACTAAACAACCAAGTCTTACAGGAAATATATATGGTTAACTGTAACTTCCTAACCATTCCACTGCATCAGTCATATTCCCCAGATATGTAAGTCCAGGAGTATTGTTTGATGGATATAATGATGTGTCGCTTTTAATTCAGTTAATTTACATGATTTAAAGGACCTGTAAAAGCCCATGTTCATGTATTTAAACCAGGCTATCCAATCTTCTTGTGGTCAAGCTTGACTTTACAGCCTTAATGCAGTAATTTTACCCAGGATTACAGACAACATCACACTGCTGAGATGCTAATATTTTCATAAACTTGATTTTTGTGATGTAAAATTAACAGATGGAACAGAGATGTCTTTTTCTAATGACCAAAAGCAAAATGAATAGCAATAATGGTGCTTTAATTACCGTAAATCAACTTCTAAGAAGAGGATTCCAAAGTGGGTAGGTAGAATTTTATAATAAAGTATGGTTCTCTTGTATTGATACCTGTCAGTAGATTTGGGAGGGCACCACTCCAGCAGTTGGTAGTGGAAAGTTATTTTAGTTGCTAGTCTTTCTCAGGGCAGTGGTTTATACTGAGAATTGTAAAATGTAAACTGAAGGGTAGCTCATCCTGAAGGATAATTTTATATAGAAACAAAGACTTTTCATTATATATTGGCCCCCACTTTGATGCTTCAAAGGGTGGTCCAGATGAAGAGTAATTTTTACTAAGTGAGGATGTGGTTCATGTGTACTTGCTGATACAAGGAAGCAGTCAATACATTTCAGAGCTGCTAGGTAGACTTTGTGGACCTGAGCATCTTTGACTATGTTTTAATGAAAAATAGCCAAGACAGACTAGAAAACAGACTTTTTCACATATGTAATAATGTTTTGAGTAGTTAGCATGTTTGCCAAGCTTTATTGGCACTGTGATAATAATGACAAATACAAGGAACATTTGAATTTTTATTTTTAAAGACTTGATAACTCTAAAAAAAAAAAAAAGAAAAAATTGCTGTGTGCTTCTGCAAATGATTTCAAAGGATAAGGCTCTAAGGTTTACTACTGCCGGCTTTGCAAGTGGTTGGTGTTCTTGAGTATGTCTGCAGGAGTGTGAATCTTGGCGATTGTTGGTAAGCTTTATGGGCACAATAGTGGCACTGGTGACTTTTTCACCTACTGTACAGTGAATAAGCCATGATACATAAGAAGTGATGCATGGGTAGCAGGAAAGTTGCCAAAGTTCTGTTTTTGACCATGTTTTTCCATTCACAAAGGGACCTCCTCTACAAGTACACAATACAATGTTTTTACCATTTCATTTTGGTAGCTGAAATGAATGAAACATGCTATAAAATATTTCCATTTGAAAGTTAATGATGAGTATGTTTGTAAGGATGTGTTTTTACTGAGCTCTTGTTATTTGAAATAAACTGCTCACTTCTTTGGGGTACAATGGCAGCATCTCAGAACCAGGGGCCATAAAGGTACTTGGGACCTTGCAAAATGCAGCGTTTATTTTGCTTTCTAAACCTGTAGTTCCCTGGGATTCCTCTTTCTTAGCCTTAGCTCACCGCTGTTCAGCTTTTGCTGCTACAGAGACCTGGAGCTAAAAGTACTTCTGCAGCCTAATCCAGATGCATTTTTTGCATGACGTGCAACGTGTGTCGAAGCAGCCCTTGTGTTTGGTGTTGCAGGAAGAGTGCTCGGATTCCTCTGCATCTCTGCCCTCTGCTGCTTGCTGATGTCCTCGGCAGAGGGTGCCGGTCCCGCTGCTGCTGCTGCTGCTGTGAAAGTTCGCCCTGCTGATCCAGGCACCATGATAGCAAGCGCCTAGGCATGTCCTAAACAAACAGGTCTGGGGGAAAAAAGTGCAAGCCTGACCTATGGTGTGGCCAAAGCTACAAGCAGAGATGAGGGTGCCATTTCGAAGTAAATGTAGGCTATTGTGTCTCAGCAAGAAGCCAGAAAGTATCCTTGCTGCTTTTACAGAGCTATTCTGTGTGTCTGTGTCAGGTTTTGCTATACACTGCTTGCAAGAAAACAGCTTAAAAAACCCCCCAAAGTTACGTTGAATATGTAACAGTTTCTTAAAGTGAATTATCTTTCAGTTGCAATGGAAGTTTTAGCTGGAAAACTAGTTTAGTTTAGTCCTAGAAATGTTAATGTGATTAATTATTTGACAAATCACAGAATATCTCTTTGGCTGCATAACCTTTAAAGCCTAACACCCAGATTTCTCAGTAAAATTACTGTATTTTTCCTGTACACGGAAGCATGGCCAAAGTTTTGTATGTCTCAATTTTGGACACAGGTAAGATTGCATTTCAAAATTTGGTAGTTGTTTTTCCCCCTTTCTTAACATTAGTAACAACAAATATGTACACTTTCTAGCCGGGATGGATTTTCTGCAGCTGTTTTTGGTTGTTGCTGTAAAGGTTTCAGCATGATGAAATTTTTGATGCATAGTCAGAGCTTGGCATTTCTAGCACAGCTTTCAGTACATACCTCTATTTTTAAAATGCAACAGCTAAATTTTAGATACAAGATGATAAAGTGCTCTAAAAAACTTGTGCAGAACCAATCTTGGCATTTGGGGGCTAAAACAAATTTTTTTGGTGGTCAGGGGTATATGTCTGTAATTTGATCTTTGTTTCACAGGCCTGTGAAAAACAGATAGGTTATAAGAATGATAATACAAAATAAAACTGTGCTGTTGGGGTAAAGTAAGTCTCCTGGAAGAAAGAAAGTATGATAACTATGTTGTGGTAAGTGTTTTGTCTTTTCAGGTAGATACTATTGCTGTGCATATGTGTCTTTTAGATTGTATAGATGTGGTATAAATAAAAGCATGCTGATGTACATAGGCAGTTTTGGTTTGTTCTTGAAATTGTTATCAGAGCTTGAAAAATGTGCCGGTTGCAGAAAACTAAAGCTGCCTGACTGATCAGAGGCAGGGTGAGAGGACAGATGTTGCATCTTAAATCTTATTGCACCCTCTCATTTGAATAGTGTCCCTAAATATGGAATTGTGCCTTAATTGCTCTTAAGTGAAGAGTTAAAAGGGGTTTGTTGTTTTCTTTCTTTGTTTCTTTCTACAGTGTCTTACCTACTGTGAAATAGCATGCTCTACAAAATCTTTTTGTTCTCCCGCGTGTCTTTTTATCCCATGTCCTGTCCAGCAGTCGTGTCTTAGCTTTTTGTTGGTGGACACAATTTTGTTGAATGGCAAGAGTCACACTGACCTGTGCTGTGTCTGCCAAGTGCTTGCTGATAGACTTGTAGGAAGCTTCTCTGGAAGGGATAAGAGCCGTTTTGACTTGTACTTTTTGACCTCTGGGGGACTTCGAGCAGTCTGTTTGCAGACTTGGACAGATAGACTGTGATTTGCTTCACAGTCCTTTTCCTCTCAGGAAATTTTCTAAGCAAGACCTGGGACTTTATGTATTTATGCTGATATTTTAATATGAGGTGACTAATATAGTGATACAGTAGACAATCGCCAAGGCAAATCCTCATTCTAGTCATGAAAAGTATGTGTTGTGCTTACACTTGCCTGGGTAATATTGGGAATTCTCACCACCTAATGCACATGGAGAAAACCATCTGAAAATGAGAAGCATGTTTTGATTTTAAATGCCAGGATTATGGTTTTTGCATATGTAGCAATAAGTTAAGCATTAATGAACAGAACAGACATATTAATCTTGTGGAGTATGAAAATTAACTTAAATATTCACTGACATTATCAAATGTTACATCTGATTTTTAACGGAATTTGTCTTACACAAGACATAAACTCCCTGGTTAACCATATGGTCCCATACAGATGAACTTTTTACACCCTTCCAGGTGTTTTTCTCTTGTTTGGAGATTAAACCAAAGATGGCTTTGGACAGGGGCAGGCAGGACTCAAAGGTGGTACCAGGGCATCACTCCTGTTCCTGGGACATTTGAACAGTTTTTGTGAATTCAAGTAAGTGGAGGTATTGAGAGACTTTAAATTTATTTAATCAGGCTGTGGATAGAGCCCAAAGCTGGTTTTATTTGTCATTGTTGTCACATTGATAAAGAGTTGATAGAATCAGCTGTTAAACAGGAGCTTTCTTGGAAGACTGGAGAAAGTTTAATTAGTAGCAGACGATGAGCCTTTTTAACCTTTCTATCCTTGTCATGGCAAAAGTGGGGTTGTGCGTGCATGTCCACATAAATGGATAGGCTGATGTCTTTCTGCATCTGCCAGGGTCTTACCAGTGTTTCATGTGCTGCTCAGAGCTTTTCAAGCTGCTTCAAATATTGCAAGTAAATGGGCAAAAAGCAGACAAATCTTTGCAGCTTTTTTACTTTTCATTAATGAAAATGTGAGCTGAAAATGATGATGCCATATCTATTAAGACCTTATCAGTTTTGCTTGATTTTAAGATGTTTTTCAAATTAGGGATGATGTTTATACAGACATAAAAGTATCTATATGAGATAACTGAAATATGAAAAATGCTTTGTTTCTTGATAAAATACCTAGTAATTATGAAAGGTTAATAGATAATCTTTTACTTGAGTAATGTCTGTGTTTTTTGCATCCATATTGCAAGTTGCATATGTCAATCTAATGATGTACTTCAGATAGTGGAACCTAATCAGTTTGCAGTATGCAATGTTGCTGTCACATTTTTTAATCTACCTTTCATTTCATGT
Source organism: Climacteris rufus (assembly GCA_013398175.1). Classification (NCBI taxonomy): domain Eukaryota; kingdom Metazoa; phylum Chordata; class Aves; order Passeriformes; family Climacteridae; genus Climacteris; species Climacteris rufus. Next base: position 50,480 of record VZRZ01001488.1, on the reverse strand, counting down.
TTTGTATGAATGATCAGATTAATTAGTTTAGTAATGTTCAGAAAAGAAATGATCATTGATGGGTTATCATTGATTGAGCGTAAGTTTTTAATTCCAAATGAAATTTTCTTTAAGGCTTTTCTGTGCTATATAAATTCATAAGTGAAGTAAATTATCAAAGCTGAAGTATATTAATTAATTTTTATTAATGTGTTTTTTATGATTTTTAAGTACAAAATATTATATGTTTATAAACCATGGCTAAAAACAGTGTTTGCAAAAGGGAATTACTGCATGTTATTACAGTACTTACTGGAAACCTCTAGATACAAGCCACATTTGAGTATTTTCAAAGAAAATACTGATTTCGCTATAAAATTGTTTACTTGTAAATGTGATTTTATTGTCAAACTGAGGTTTTTTGTGAACTAGAAAACTTCTAGAAAACTTAGCATGAAAGTGTTTTCTGCATTAGAACAGTCAGTTGTGAATAATGAAGTAATGTTGAAAAAAAAACCCTGGAGGATGACTAAAGGGGTGTCTCTCAACTAAAATCTATTTCTACAACGTTAATGAGAAATGTGTAAGTTTGTATCCATGAAATGTGTGACTTGAGATAATCATGGTGCTTGCTTTGGTGTTAGATTTATTTCATAAAAAGAAGCGAAATTTACGCAGGTGAGAGGGCTTCTACAAAATTGTTTCAGCTGTTGTGATGACTGTATTGGAGACAAATAGATATAGGAGTTGTGTGAGCTGTAGCTCTCTTAGTTAAAACCTAGTGCAAAACTGGCCATGTTTGGGAGGACTCCTGGCCATAGCCTGTGGGCTGTGAGCTGGTGATGTGTCAGCATTGTAGGACAAGAATGGCTCTGGAGTGGTGCCCCCCTCTCATAAAAACCAATGCTGTGGAGTAGGAAGGAGCAAAAGATTCTCAGGATAGAGTGATGCTGCAGGTCTGCACTTGGAAGAACCACAACGTGGGACATGTTGATCTTGGGACGGCAAGGAGTGTTCGCTGTCAGGTGTGGTGCATCACTTGCTCTTATCAGCACTTGGCCAACACCTCCCAGCATGGCCTGGTCTGAACCTGCTAAACCTTGGCTGGCTGTGCTGTCATCCACGGCTGGTGAACTGTACACCAGGCAATGGAGCACAGCGACGGCTCTGTGTGATCTGAATGCAGCAGGACCACCGTGCGCCGTCACCACCACATGAGAACTCAGAGCCCACAAAGGCACTCAGATTATGTGTGAAGGGTGAGAGGCAAATTGCTGGTATCAATAGACAAGGAGTAAGGAAACATGGATATAGCACAAGCTTCCTCATGCAAATACTGAGACTTCTTGTAAGAGGGATGTAAATCACACAGGTGATAAGTATGCTACTCAGGAAACTGCAGAGCTGCCTTTGGCTTGGTTATGTTGGTCTTGTCTCCATTGCTCTCATGTGGACCCGTAAACCCAATCTTACAGTATACCTGACTGTGAGACTGGAAACCGCTTGGGTTTTGTGTTTGTTTGCTTAATTTGACCTAGAGTCATTCAGGTGAAATGCTCACTTAGAGAAAAAAACAAGCATGAAATTTTTGTTTCCCTGTATGTGTGAGACAAGGGTGTAATGGATGAGATGGGTTGTTTCTCTTGTTCCAGATGAATAGATTTTCATTATTTTGTGAATCTCCATTGGTGTAGAGCACGCTTAGTGCACCTAAATAAATAATCAAATGAAAGGTATGAAGGACACACTGAAGTTAGTATTAGTCAGTGAATAACCTTCCTTGAAAGAACAATGACGCTATCACATACACTTTAATAAGAAATAAAACAGCCATGTTTCCATAACAAGAACTGGAATGCGGACAAACAAAATGGCGTGAAACAACTTGCAGTCACCTTTCAAAATGTTGGTATCTACAGTATGTGATTTATGGGCATTTGCTAAGGCATGTTTATATCAGAGCTGTACTGAGCTTGTTGCAATGTTACTACTCCATATTTGACAAATCTCTGCTTCTGTCTATGTTTTTTTTTTTTTTCACACCTGTACAAAGATGGTTGAAAAACTCATTTCTTTTAGCATGAAATTACAGCCATTCAGCAATACTTCTGATGAACTGTTGAAGTTTGACTTTGGCGGGGTCTACAGTAAGAATACCTCATTAAAATACGAATGCAATGTTCCAGGAGAAGTAAGATTAATTCAGCAATACCTGTAAAAAAATGGGTTTTGTTCTTACATAACAAGCCAGCTTTCTGCGTGAAATAGGAATACCTATAAAGCTGAGTTTATACTGGTGTAGCTGTATCAGTCTAGAGTAAGTGTGCCATTGCAGCTCTTTGTGCCATTGCAACCTCTTTGCACGTTTGTTAGATATAACTATCTGCAAAAATGCATAATGTGGATATAAACTTCTTTTGTGGCTATAAACTTCTTTCATGGGTATGTTATGGTAAATACTTACAGGGTGCATATTTACTTGCAGGGTGCATATATATGTAAAAGTAGAAATAAGATTTTCATATGATTATGCATTTTTACGGTCATTGATTCTGTCAGTTGCCAGAGCAATAACCACCTGAACTATTAATAATTGTTTTCTGTCTCCTCAAATCTTCTGTCACAACCACAGTTGTTGTCATACTCTGATCCACTTTTCTCTGATCTAGATCAGCTTTTAACAGTAGCTTTTTTGTAATTTACATAATTTTGATAGCATCGGATTCAGAGGTAAATAAAAACAGAGCAGAATATTGTAAAAGGTTATATATTTGTTGAAATTAAACTCCGTTTACTGCAGGGCGGTTTTTAGAGACTATTGTAAACATATATACTCTGTCATTATGTGGAAAACTTTCAAGAAGATTATTGGTGTATATTGTGTCTTAAAGGATTGACAGTGTTCCCCAAAACAAGAATTGAAATAGGGTGTAATTTCTGTTGCTTGTGCAATTGCTCAGGAGTGTCTATTGGAAGCACTGCAGCTGTAGAGAATACCTGTAAAAACTCTGCTCTGGTATGGTTGAAAATTAGTAAACCACACTGTTGGTATGGTTGAAAATTAGTGAACCGCACTGTGAGATTTGTGATCTGAAAAAAGCTTAGTGTTCCTATATATTCATAGCTAATGCTTTTATTATCACTAGAGGGCAGTAAATACAAACACTGAATTATGTGTGTTACCAGATCATACATATCTTTTTTTTTTAATTTAAAATAATGAAGGAACCTAACTCTTTATTAAACACCTCAGCTCCTGAGCTTTACTATGTATTTCCCCTGAAATAGAAGAACATAATGATCTCAGTCTGTTCAGCAACATGAAATTCTCGTATTTGATGCATAAGAATTACATATTCCAGATAAAAAGATCTGTAAAATGATACAGCATAAGCTATTTCAATAATTTTTAATAAATGTAATTCTGACAGGCAGGAGCTTCCAAGAAAACCTTTTTAAGACAGTATAATCATGCTACAGTTAGCATCCTTAAAACTCCTTAGCTCCTTCAGAAGAACTGGGATGTTCTTCCAGTTACAGGTATCAGTTCTCAGCCATCAGTGGAGTTCATCACTTTTTGACATCAGTACAAGACCCATCCTTGTCTCTATCCCTGCAGCTGAAACAATTTCTCATAGTTGTAAAATTTCTAATTGTTTGTTTGAGTTTTTTACTCAAATCCTACATTTTCTCTCCTAGCCAGGAAGTACTATGTGGAATCCAGAGAAGTTTGATGAGGCTAGTTGATTCACTGTAGTTTTCTTGTCCCTGGCTGTTCTGCTACTTCCTCCAGACCTGCCCTGGGGTTTGGCTCTGTTGAGTCCATCCACATGTCCTTGCTTGCTGGTTGAAATTACCATTCTTTTCTGCTGTGGTCTTCCAGCACTGAGTAGACTCTCCATTTTGTAGGAAAGCTTTCCGGTAGTATAAATACCAGCATAAATCCCAGATGGAGTTGGCTAATGCTGTGAAAACAGCTCTGTATTTGTGACAAGTAGGAGTTGGATTGACATGGGTGATTATTGCTGTTCTCTGGTGTGTAAAGGTCAGCCTAAAAATCATGAAACATAGAGAGGCTTGGGCTGGGAGGATTGTCTAATCCTAACCACCTGCCATGGGCATTGTTTTTTTATTATTTTCAGACAGGCTCTTCATTTGGCTCATGAGATTTCTCCAGGCTATCTGTTCTTGTTTGTAATGCATAGAGCCTTGAAAATTAAAACTGATTATATGTTTGGCTGTCTACTCTTTGCTTTACTTTTTGCTGCTTATCAAATAGTATGCATTACATCCAGCACACTTGTATTCAGAATTCATGCTCAGACAACTCTCAAAAGGTTTCTAGTGCAACTTCATAGTCAATCCAGGGGCTGCAGTTCAGAGCACTGTTCTGCCCTCAAAGCTGACTACGCTTCTGTATCACCCGTCACTTACCTGTAAAAGGAAAGACCAAGATGGTAAGTCTTTTGTGGGATGGTTCAGAAAAGTATTGCAAATGAATCATAGATTCATAGAATAAGTGAGGTTGGAAGTGACCACATTGGGTCATCTGGCCCCACCTCCTTGTTCAAGCAGGGATATTCTAGAGTACATTGCACACGATGGAGTCCAGATCATGCTTGAATATGTCCAGTGAGGGAAACTCCACAACCTCTCTGGCAATCTGTTCCAGTGCACAGTCACCCAAACAGCAAGGTTCTTCCTCATGTTCAGGTGGAACTTCCTGTGCATCAGTTTCTGGCAATTGTCTCTTGTCCTATTTGTCAGCACCACTGAGAAGAGCCTGGATCCATCCTCTTGACACCCTTCCTTCAGATACTTGTACACATTGATGAGGTCCCCTCTCAATCATCTCTTCTTGAGGCTGAGCAGGCCCAGCTCCCACAGCCTTTCCTTGTAAAAGAGATGCTCCAGTCCCCTTATCATCTTTGTATCTCTTCACTGGACCTGCTCCAGGAGCTCCATGTCTCTCTTGTCCTGTGGAGCCCAGAACTCAACACAGCACTCCACATAAGGCCTCAACAAGGCTGAGCAGACGGACAGGATCACCTTCTGTTACCTGCTGGCGGTAATGCACCCCAGGATATGATTGGCCTTCCCTATGTCTTGTTTGCAGTGAGAGTTGTTTTCAACTTGGTTGGTTTGGGGCAGTTTCAGTTGCCTTCCATTGCATTTCGTTACTTCCTGACGCTAGAGAACCAGGTCTGGTGTGCTTTGTCTGTGTTTCTCATTGTCTCGATTCTCCACAGTAAAAGCTGTTGGCTTTTAAGTTAAATAGCCTGAGGTTTTTCTTTTATTATAAAACATATTCTCTGTCTCATGAATAATACTTGCAAGTTTTTTCCTACACAATGTACACAACAGCATTAAGGAAAACAGACGCTAAAGCTGTGTGCACTGTTCCATCAGTGGCATTGACAGAATGGGAGGTTTAGAGTGTCTCTTTTTTTATTTAGAATCACAGAAGATGCAGATTTTTGGGGTGACAGTATCACTGTGATATGTCCCATTGTGACTTTAGTGACTCTTCTTTCTTCAGTGTAGTTTACTTAGCCATGGACCATGTTCCTTCTTGATGGTATCTTTGCAGCTAAATTCTTTGAACTGTAGTTTGCGTGAATTATGTCAACATTCTAAACAACTGAGACTGCTGGTGGTAACTTTCACATCCTCATAGTTTATCTCATGAACCACCCGTCACTCCCAAATTTTTCTTTTCTTTGGAAGTTTTCACACTGGAAGCTTTCATGGTAGTGATTTAATTTCAGATCATCTACAAAGAAATTCAGTACCGTAAAATAGTTTCAAGTCTTGCAGAATCTAACTTAAAACAGTCCATAAGATGAAGATAACTTATTTGTGGTCAATATAAATGGGTTCATAGTTAGATTCTTAACCCGTTCAACGTGTCATCTCTCAAGTTTGAGAGTGCAGTTGCAGAATATCTTACAGTAGTAAATCAAATGCCCTCCAGCACTGCAAGAATATTACACATTCTAAGACATAAATAATATTGACTGGCATTAATTACACTCCTGTGTCTCAGTTCTTTAACAAGCAAATGCCTGGAATATGTGTATTTCAGCTTTTTGATCATTATGCCCAGGACTACTGTTCTGTGAAGTGGCCTGAAGATATCCATCCATCCTGCTTGCAAATTTTAATTAGCACAAATTAACATTTTTAAAATCTTTAAACATGTGCTAAAGCTGAACATCACAGCTCCTGGGATCTCTGCCATTTCTTTTTATGACTGCTTTGGAGAAAGTTGTCCAGGATCGTTGGTTAAATAATAGCTAACTTTTGCTGAGGGTATTAAGAGACTTCATCATCTTTCTGCCTTTCAAGGTCATTGTCTTGATTCTTTCAAAACACACAACAGTGCTCATTAAAAACTTACTTTTTTTTCCTGAATTATTTTATTACTCACTGTCACTTCAAATTACACCTTTCTCATTTCCATATACTTTGCTTGTTTTGAACAATTGTAGAAAACATTATTATGCACTTCTTCCCCTATCTTTTATCTTAATGGATGTATATTTGTATAAAAGCAAGAATCTCTAATCTTTGTTTTTCTTATCTTAAATTCCTCTAGGTGTATAGTTTGTGACAGCTATTTGCTGTGCACTTATCTATCCACACTATCTGTCTATTTGATGTGTGCTCATCCATGGTTATCTAACCATAACCTCCTCTAAAGCTAATTATTCATTCATTGCAACCTGGCAATTGGGGAGGGAAATCAACCAAAATGATTCCTGTAAATCAGAGCTGGTGTGAATTTTCTGACTATCCATGCCTGCGGTCATACTACATGTAGCCGAAGTCAGGGGCATGTTTTCTGAGAAAGTGAAGTCATAAAATTAAATTATATTACAGCAATCAATAATATTATGAGGTTGAGACTGTGAGTCTTGAAAAAATAATACAAATTAGTAATGAGCAGTCTGTATCAGATGTAATTTCCAAGTATCAGTGTAGTTAATATGTAGCTAGAGTGAATTGTAACATATAGTTACACTGGAGGAAAATATTTTTTCATGTTTTTACAGGAAAATGACCTAGCTAATAGCTTGATAAACACCATCCTTCAATAAATTCAACCAACTATAACCCAGTAATTCTTATGGCTGTTTCTTTGTTTCATACATCAGTGGGGGAATACAAAAATGTGCAGATTTTTTAACACATGTTAAACAGCTGGTGTAATTTATATACCAGCCATTTTACATATTCCTTATCTGAATCAAGTTCTTTTGGGACCAATTCTTTGGGAACAATTGTTAATATTTCATGAGGAAACAGCCTTCAAAGTAGCAAAGTAAAAGACTTAAAACTTTACCTTCATATGTCTCCTCATATTACCTAGTGCAACCAAACTGTCATACCCACGTGCCTCATTCCAAAGTAGCCAAAAGTATAGTGGCTGTTATTTTACCATTTTCTAAGTCGTATTTGAAATTGCCTTCTGAAGAAAGGCAGCATATTTTCAACTCTGTGTTGATGCTGGGTAGGTGGCAGCAGTGCTCTCTTGTGGGTGATCAGAAGACAATGGAACACAGATGTAGACAGGCTTTATATTCAACATTATGAAGCTGATCTGCAAGAATCAGGAGAAATATTTTCTAGAAGTACCTTTTGACTTTAATGTCTTGCTGGGTGTCTAGCAACCCCAGGTCTCTTTTCAAAACTTAATTGGTTTATATACATCTGGTTGCATAGATTCAGAACAAGCATAACTGCATATTAAAATGTGTCAAAAATGTTTGGTATTATCTATTTTAAGGAAAAAATTGTGCTTTCCACATGAAAATACTTTCAGTACTGATGATCTGTTGATTGTATCCAGTTGTCACATTGCTATAGATTTCTCTCCTGTAAGGAAGAAATTTATTGTTATCATATTTTGCCCTATTGATTTTTACAGATTCAATTCTTTCTCAAACACTTAACATTGCTGACTACTTCAGCCAAAACCTCTCTTACGACTGTTCGCTCAGCATCTTCCAGTGAATCAGCAGTATGGGTTTAGGCTGAATGTTGCACCTCATTCAGCTTGCCCTTAGGCATTTGCCCACTGTCATATTATGTATCTCTCCCTTCTTTTGATGCAACAAAGACTCAGAAATTTGCTGCAGGAGTGCATGTGCCTTGCACGGAGTGGTGCAAGATAATCATAGAATGGCTTGGGTTGGAAGGGACTTTAAAGATCATCTAGCTCCAATCCCCCTGCCGTGGGCATAATATATTCCCCCTTTTAAGTTTTGGTCTTTGAGTGACAGATGGTGGGATCTTTTATTTGATGCCTGAGTCAGCTCACTGACACACTCCACTTTCAATTAATCCCTTCTTTTTTTCAATGAGGTATGGCTATAATTGATTATAATAATCTGCTGAAGCAGAAAGAGCAATAATTGAATAAATACAGTGAGAATTTGAGCACTTATTATCTCACTTCCTACATCTCCATGGAAGCTTAACATTTACTGGGAATTGTACGACATGTGGCTTGTTTTAGCTTTAATAATAACAGCTTTTTATCTCTTTAAATAAAAAAAAAAAAAATTAGAAATTGGCAGCCTGGCCCGATAGTCTGAGATAGCGCAGTTTTTAATGGCATAAAAGCCAAAAATATTTTCATTGTTAACATATATGCTCAAGAAACCAGATATTTCAGATTATGTTGGTTTTCTTACCATAAACAGGTCTCAAAATATACTTTTCTTCCATATGAAAAATTAAAACCACATGGATATATACAGAATGCTAATTTAAAGTGCTTGGATGGTGTGTCCACTGAAAGCTGGTAAATGCTTCTGAAGTGATGAGACCTTGGCCCAATTATGTTTGAATGGCATGTGAATGCTGCAGGCAGAGATGCCATTAGTAAAGGGCATTTTCTGTTAAAAAAAAAAAGAAGAAAAAAGAAATACCCCATGCCCAGGAGAGTCCCCAGCATTAGCCAATGGGAAATTACCGTACATCATTACACCAGCCCTGCGGATTTATACCTTTTAGGGTGACATGCTATTGGCTGTTAGTATGGCTCTATGGGAGGGATCGTTGCCACTGTCTGTGGCTTCCTCTTCAGGTCCTTATTTGGTAGCTGTTGATAGAGCAAGTCTTTGAGCAGCTGAGCATCTTGACATACATTATTCATTAAATACTGGTGTTCAGGAAATATGCATATCCCTAGCTCTTCAGAAATTTCTTCAGCTCGTACAATATGTCTCTTCAACATTGCCTCTGAATGCTTGGAATTTCACAAATGGCATTTATACAATCGGAAGACCACACGGTTGGATTTCATTTCAGTATGCCTCCTGTGCACACAGTTGCTGAGGACCTGAAGATCAGCAAAAAGAATTAGGAGAGGAAAGAAGGAATCCTTATTCTTGGAAGTCTTTTGCAGTGTCAGATAGCAAAGAACTGATTAGCTTAGATTGGTAGTATAGAAAAAAATAAAAAATGCCTGAGGCAAACTATTTACTCTCAGTTTCATGGGGCTACATAAAGGTAGGATTTTGTTTTACCTTTTAAGAACCTTGATTTATAGTGCATGATTGCATGATCGCTGGATAGCATGAGCATTTGTGGGTGATATGATTAAGAGTAATATGAACATAAAATAAAAAATCAGAGAACAAGCCTTTGTTCAGCAAGAAGAATGAACTGCACAGTACAGTCTTTCTTAGAAACAGTGCTGGGACTTTTTAAATATTATTGCTTCAGTGAATGATTAGACCAAGACTAAAGCCAAAGAAATTCAGAACACTTTTGTGTTCTTTCAAAAAATGGTTGCTGCAAAACTGTATTTCTAGACAGTAAAAGGTTTTAAAAAAACCCAAATACCTCAAAACTGAGATACTATACAATAGAAAAGTGCATGAGTAAAGAAGCTGAGGATAATGGGTGGATACATGACTCATACTGGTTTTAATAGCTGAAGAAAGGTGAAATTATGAACAGTGTGTTTCAACAGCATTTTTGGTAGCCTCTGTATGTGTGACAGCTTATTAATTAAAACACTGTGAAATGCCATCTTCTGATACTGATCTGCCTTGTTTCGTGGGGCAGCTTCGAACTAGCTTGAAATGGCAATACTGCTTGAAAATTGAGTTAATTAAGCTTTATCGCTTTTATGGAGAAGTTTTGCAGCAAGGAAGTAAATCAGTATGCCTGTCAACACACAGAACTGAAATCCACTTAATAGAAAACCACATATGAGCATTCATTTAGCCTGAAAAAAAAATTATGTTTGTGCTTTAAGAAATGCTGCTCCTTTTATATTTTAAAATTTTTATCATGTGTAAAAAAAAATAAATTATTATGCTTGACCTATAATAACTGTACCAAATCATCCTGCTTCAAAGAAATTCTGATTTCTCCTGAACTAAATAATGCAAATGTTGAATTAAATGATTAAAAATAACACAAGCATTTTATTTGCACAATTGAATCTCTTATGCTTTCTATTATTAATACCTACTTTATGATAGATACATGTATATGTATAGAAATGCAAAGCCTGATTATGTCCAATTATGAGTATTGTCAGCTAATAATGAATTGTTGCAATATATTCTCAAGGATTTTGATCAGTCATCGGTGAAGAAATTTAATCCTGTTATGCTAGCTAGGTGTATTCCTTTCTTGTTTACCAAAACAATAAGATAAAATTACTTGCATTCACCTAAAGGTGGGGTATTTATCATAATTTACTAGAAAGTATTTCCTGGATTTCCAAGCAGCTGCTGTCATGTTCCTCCTTGCTAAATCAGAAAAAATTCAATCACCAATGAAAAGGAAAAATATTCACTCTTACTGTTTAGCCTTTAAAATTGATGGACTTTTTTTTGTTAACTTAAGTTCAGCAGAGAGCATGGTAGATGTAATTGAGTACACTTGGGGAAAAAAAGTCCTCTGTACAGAGGACTGTAGTGTCTACAGACAATGATTTTAGTTAAAAAGCTAAGTAGTGCTTGAGCATAATTTTAGTACAGTGTTTTTGAGTTCACAGTATATAAATTTGAGGAAAAATGTGAGAAGAAGCAGAGATGATCTGGTTTCTTGTGATATTCAAAACAGTGTTTTAGAGTATTTATGAAATTACGAAGATTGAAACATCTTTTTCTCAGAGATCATTGTATATGTTTATATCCCTTACTTTACATATATTTCCGTATGCTTCAGGCTATACTTCATCTTTTGTGAATTATATTTCTGATAATGGGAGTGTTTATGCCTGGTTTTTGTTGAGTATTTTTTCTTGAAAAAAATAAATGTCACTGTCACAATGCCATCCTTAGAGATATGTGTCTCTCTGTAGCTTATTATAAAAATCAATGCCTGACCTTGATACTAATTAAACCCATGGGCTTCCAAGCCAAACCTTTAACTATTAAGAATGCTGTTCATGTGTTAAGAATACTGCTAAAATCAAAGATAGTTTTTCATGGGTAAGCACTATAGATAGAAGCTATATGTTAATTTGTAAAGCTGACCTATTTTAAATTCCTTGTTTGTTTTATTGTAGAACACAAGGCTTTTAAAATCTAGTAAAATAATAGTTTGTTCATTCTGAGGTAAAACATCTTTTAAAAATAACATAGGTAGATACTTAAGAAGCAAAATATAGCTATGAAAGTTGAATGTTCCAAGTAGTGAATGAATGTTCCATGGATGTATTCTGTTCATGTAAGATTTTACAAATGTTGCCTAGAAAAGAGGCAGCCAGAAATGTTGAAACTGGGATCTGTTGCCATGTGGATTTGGGAGGCAGTGCAGTGAAAGTCTCCAGTCAGTTGTAAGGATTTTTATTCTGGTCTCCACTGGACTTGGAGCTTGACAAATGCTCAAACTGAAGGATAGGCAGGACAGGGCCTTTTGGTCTGTGGACTGCCTTCTAGCCCTAACTTCACCTTCAGTACTGGTGACAAAGACTTCGGTGGAGGCAGCCTCTTTACAGTCCTCGGGATGCAGCAGGTTTCTGTACAGGAACAGAAAGCCTGAATTGAAGAGACCCTACCACTACAGGGAGTCTATACCAAGAGTGGTTCTGTATGCTTCCTCCCTCAACAACTAGCTGCTGGCTGCTTCTTTACTAAGCTTTTCGTTACTGAGTCAAGAACTTTATGTGAAATTGGTAAAATGTTTTAAAGTGTAAACAATAACCTCTCTATATATTAAGCATGCAGCCCAAACTTTTTTATGACCGTAAATGGACTCTAGTTGGTTCTTGGTGTTGGTGTTTCTTTCTAACATACATGAAAATTCTTCACAAAAATATATCAATGCTTTCGTTGCCATCTGGGAATATGGTTGCTGCAAAAGATTGTCTGTGTTTTTCTGTGTATCTTTGCTGACATCAGAAAAGGGTCTTATTTAAAAAAAAAAACCAAAAAACAAAACCTCCATGTATGTTTATCCTGGGTTGACAGCAGTAATACAGTTGCAGAGATATGCACACACCAGGCTTCAACCCAGAAAGAACCTAAACTACAAACCTGTTCTTGGGAGGTTAGCACTATTTAGGAAATTGTTCTCAGTTCATTATCATCAGTTTTATTCTCGTGTATTACAGTTTTTGCTCTACCATATGTCTTACATTTTGAAAGGGAGATAAAGATGCTTTTGTCACTTTAGGGAGATTTTTAATGTTACTTGAATACTCTGCCTGTATTGGTGTTGAGGGTTCTGTACCTTCTTTTCCCTCCCTAACCCCAGCTGAGATTAAAATCTAAAATAAATAGAAACCAAGTTTTAAAAATTCTTCTTAAGAAAATATTTTCAGGATTTTTTTAGACAAGAGTTTATGACTCCATTGCTCTAACATCAATATTCTGCAGTGAAGAACTTTATAATTGACTAAATGCGTGCTTTATAGCCAGCCCACTTCCAGGGGGAATTTCTAAAACTGTAGTCAAGGACTGTGGTATTCCAAAGGGATATATGTGTCATTTTTCCAATCTAGTGATGCCTAGTGATACATGGGGAAATATTTCTTTCTGAGAAAGAACACAATAGATCAGCCAAAAACCTCTGCTTCCTCCACATGCTGACTGCACAATATCATAATTAAAGTGTATGGTTTAAATGTTTATTAATAACAAGAGTTTTGATCTTTGTGATTATTTTCTTGAACTGGGGAAGCATATGGCATTCAGATTTTTGAAATTCTTATTTAAAATATTGTGTTTAACATTTACTGCTGTTAGGAACAAGATGGTTCCATGTCTTGTTTGACTTCTTCTGAATAACATGCCAAGTGTTATTTCCAGGAGCCGAGATTATAAGGGCACAGAGTCTAGCCAAGTTTCAAACACTTAGGGGTGTTTGTTGGATGACTAAAACAGTGTTGGCTTATGGACATAACCAACTTCTCTGGTTGACAATAAGATCTTGTTGGAGGCAGAATTTCATTACAAAGTAATTGTGCAGGGCTGTATAATTATGTGGAGCTTTGAACGAGCAATTATGTATGGGTGCACTTGGGCCCAAATTAAATCTTTGAGAAATAGGTAAAATCAGGAAAAAGTAGGGGGGTTGTGTTTGATTTGTTGTTTAGATTTTTTTTTTTAATTGAAGGATTTATTTTTCTCAAAAGTCAAGTTATTAAACATAAGAGACTTTGGTAACATACAGATATACTGAAACAGGGTATAACCAACAAAAATGCCTGAATGTCTTGATCGCTGTTTGTTTCTCGTGTTTGTTTTTTTTAATGTTCTCAAAGAACATTATTGTTCTGCATCAGAAACTGCTGTCTGCATATGGGCTTCAGCTTCATCTGTTTCAATGGTAATGACGGTAGTAAGGCTTTGTCACATAATTAGAAAATCAAAACAGTTCTCTAAACTCCTGCTTAGTCCAGAAGTTTTCAAAATAAATGTCTATTAAACTCTTGGCCCTGTGGCGTCAGCAACATGTGAGAGAGTATGAGGAAATCACGCAGCTACAGTTCTTCAAAGCCAAAGCATCTCCAATTGAATTTGCTCTCAGCCAGAGGGCCTTGCAGAGACTGAGGGACTTGTTTTAGTGTACACCCGTGTTCAGCAGTAACACAGATTATTCTTCAGTTCTCATGCATATGGTTGAGCTTTCATGTTCTGTTGACTTGTAGGGTGATGGGAGGTGGGAAAATGAGGGTTTGCATCAGCCTAGAGGGGAACATAGCAATAGAAAAGCCTGTTAAGTACCTTGTTGTGGACATCCATACAACAAATACATAGTTGAAAATTCTTAGAGAACATATGCTCTGTACATTCCATAAGATGATTCACATTATTCAATAAAAAACCTCCCTGCCTACTCCTTGCAATTAAATTTATTATTTGGAAAAAAAATCCTTCCTGTTTCCTGTGTCAGATTTCCTGTGCAGGAAAAACATAGTGCAAATAAACACTGTTTCTCTTTCAAAGCTGGGAAACATTTAAGGAGAGTTCCTGAAGAGTACATACCAATGGTGACCAGGTGGTCTTTTTTCCAAAGCGTGAAACATGACACAATTAATGTTGCTCTGCAGCAAAAACAGCATCACCAAGTTGAGCATCATGTAGAAGGATTTACTGGGAAACAACCAGACAGATGACGGTCTATTGAAGTTGCGATCCAGTGAACTAGCTAATTAAATTAAGGCAGAGAGGATATTGGAGTTGTAATGGATATACTGATGACATGCCTGGAAGTTAATGTGGTTTTGTCAACTTCTGACATTTTATTAAGATTCCTATACACAATAGGTAATTTGAAGCTGCAGTTTCTGGATACCATCTGGAGACAAGCTATTCTATGAGATCTTCAGTTTTTGCCTTAAATAATACAGTTTTCTCACCTTTATGGGAACAGAAGAAAAAGTGTGCAAGCATGACTTGAGTGTGTTAAAAGTTCAAAGTCAGGCTTTTTAAAAAAGGTCTTAGGATTTGTGGACCAGTCACTTTATTGCTTGGTAAACTCGGCTTGATTTTTCAGCATTTGACTTTTGCAACAAACATTAGATGCTGCTGAAGAAGTTGATACTGGTTTTGCCTCTAATGTATAGCTCTGTAGTTCGTAGTATTTGTAGCTGTACTTGCAATGTGGTTCTAATTTTCAGACATGTGTTGGTCACTTGCTAGCACATGGCCATATCTGAGAACAAAGCTCAGCCTTTGGCTTGTGACTAAAGTAGGATTCTGTCTTAGTAGCTCTGGAACTTCCTGAGCTGATGACATGTCAAGGTGGCAGGAAAATGCAGTGGCTAATGGTTAGAATGGTATATTAAAGTTAATTTTTATTTGGCACGTTGTGAGCAATATAGTAATTGGTGACTTACACAGATATTGTGAAGAAAATAACACCTTTCACTATGCAAGGCCACTTTGAAGAAAGAGCTTTGATGATTCCAGTGGAATGGAAATATCGTGGTTAATGTTTACTCCAGTGGTTTATCTCCTTTGAAGAAGAATAAATTATAAATTACCAGTACATTATCAGTAAAAGATAATTCTGAAAGTGACACAAATAATTTGTCTTTGTTAAGAGAGAACATGACTGAAAAATCTAACAACAAAATGAAAGGATTGCACAATAAGAGGCAAAATTCAGTAGTGACAGATGCATACTAATTTTCTTTGGCAAGAGTTGCTTGAATTGTTGATAAGTGTTGCTGACTTCTGTTTGTTGGTAATATCAAGGCAGAGCTATAGTCAATGAAAGTGCATCTAAGACAGAGAGAGCTGTATTATGCAATTAACCTGTCAAGTATAATGCCACTGATATCATTTCACCCTGGAGTCTAGATGGAATCAAGAAAGGCTCACTGATGAGTACCTAATCAGTTATACATTTTGTGGAATATTAATATCCACTTCTACCCTACAGAGTGCCTAGAGTGAATTGCTAACATAGAGGGAAATAGAAGGTGTTTCCACAGATGGGTATTTTCTTCCTCAATATTTCATAGACATGCTTACAGTTTTCTGACATACTGGAATGATCAAGTCATTGACCACTGATTGATTGAATGTAGTAATTTTAGGTCAGAGACAACCAAACCCACATCTACAAGTATTGGCTGGTAGGAAATCAGTAAGATATTTTGATTGTTTTGAGGAATGTTGTCAAATACTTTTGAGTAAATTAGTGATGAGGGGTGTGATAAACTTTAAATACTACCTAATGAATTATAAAAAATGCAAACCAAAATTATTTTACAAATATTAGGAGATAACTAGTAGAAAAAAAAGCTCCCACATAAATACACTTGTATTTAATTTCCAAATTAAAATTTAACTAAATGGAAAAACATTATTATAACTTGTGTGTATTGTATGTCTTGGAGTTCTCGGTTACTAGTAGTACATTGTACTTAGTCATGGAATCACTGTGCTGTATTTTAGGAGGTTAAGAATGACACTGTTCAACCCAAAAAAAGTTGGTAGGGTAGGTCGTTGGTATATGTGATTTCTGCTTTCATAGTTATTGTACTTCAATATGTATTCTTAATGTCATGTCCTTTTTCCGGTTATAAATTGACTGTATTTTCTTATCCTAACTAAAATACAACTTGATGTAACTAACTTTACCCTTTTTTTCTTTTCTTTTGCAGTTTAAAAGAATGCTCAACCGCGAGCTAACCCATCTCTCTGAAATGAGCAGGTCAGGCAATCAGGTCTCAGAATATATATCCAACACATTCTTGGGTAAGACTATTAAGACTTAACTTTTTTGCCTTTTGGGGTTTTCCTAAATCTCTCTGGGCTGTGGCTTTCCATATTAATTTCTGCTTTTAGAAACTGTGCTTTTAGCATCTCATTGTTCAGTTTGTGCAGAGAGATCAGGTTAGATCCATTTCTGCACAGCTCAATTAATTTGTGTATGTGATTTCCCTGTGTGTGTAATTACAGATGAATATTCATGTACATGTTATAACTACTATATTGCTACCATATTAAGAAATTGATATAATGAATTACAGAGAACTGTGCAAATTCACAAGGATCATCAAGTCCAGCTCTTAAGTGAATGGCCCATATAGGGCTCAAACCCACAACCTTGACATTATTAGCAACATGCTCTAACCAACTGAGCTAATCTCAGGGTGGTAATTATGTATATGTATTTATTTAAAAAAATTCACCCACTGTATTTTCTTATGGGAATTACTGCCGAGGTTTTACTGTGGTAGAAGCACACAAGCACAAGTAACCTCATAAAATCTCAAGCATTCAGTTAAGGTACTTTGGTATTGCCTGCCTGCACATGCACAGTTAGATAAATATAACTAAATCAATATCTGAATAGACTTTTGCCAAGAAGATTTTTGCAGCTCAAGAGCTTGGCATGGTAGATGTGAGCATTTAAAGAAGCCCAACATAGTATTACAAAGAATATGGTTTCTTTTCCATGGCTTCTTTTACCCTAAAATTAATGAAAATTAATAGAAGTTAATTCCATATTGTTGATTTGGAACATGAAGATAAAGATACTATACCAATCTCAAATATGTTTTGAGGAAAACATCTTTAGTTCATAAAGACTGTCTTTATAAGGAGAGGCACAGCTGAATACTTCTAAATTAAGTTAATAAATACTTTTAAAAATGCCAGTCATACACATTATGATCCATCGTATTCTGCGCGAGATACCATAGCTGGTGCTTTTTGTGGCTTTTTTGAAAGAAGTGGGTTTTTTTAAAGTACATTTTATCCTGTCACCACATCCCAAATGGATCACTGAATGTGTCTGTTCAGTTGGCCCATGGCTGCAGTTGTGTGCCGAGTGCTGCGGCACAGCGGGGTTTCAGACAGTGGGAAAGGGATGAGCCTCTGTCATGGAGAAGCAATATTGCCCAGCTTCAGATGCCCTGGAAACCACAGTGTACAGCTGCCTGAGAGGATGACCCACTTAGGCTGAGAAGACTGAGATGCCAGCTTCTGCTAGCATTTACTTGAAAACTGAAAACTCACTTTGGCAGGGTAAAGAAATGCATCTGTCAGCCTTTTGTACGAGATCTCAGTCTTGAGCAGATAGAGGGTTGGAAAGGCAATCACTTTTAATTTACTAGGCCGTGGGTACTGTTTTCTGCCTGCATGAAAAGCTAGGATACTTAAAATTGTAGATATAAGAGCAGAACAATGGTGAAAACACCTCATTTACAGATGTATTGTTTAAATAGTGTGTTTTCAAAATATGCAGTCTAAGTATATAGGTTCTGAACAACTATGTAAAGAGGGAAAGTATTCTCTCCATGGAAATATTTATGAGTTTATTGTCTAGTTTATTTTTTTAATAGGTCATTTATCTCCTGAATATCTACAGGCTTTCACACATTTGTAAGTTAGGAACATGTAATGAGAAAACAGAGGTTTCTGTTCTTATTAAAAAAAAAAAAAAGGAAAAAAGAGTCGGTTTTCCAGAGGTTTATGTGAATATATAAATAACTATGAGTATGTGAAGTTATTTATAATGACAAGAAATATATTCTGTGTATAAGAATTAAAGCTCCTACATTGCGTATAATAATATGCAATGTTTTTCTTTTTCAGCGTCATTAACCTGTTTTCTATGAATGGAAAATGTTTGAGAACCTGTCACTGAGCATAGCATAAACAGGGTCAAAACGGCAAGCTGTCTTTTCTGGATGTTCAGATGGGCACAGCCCCATGTGCTCGAAGTTACAAAAGCAGAGGCAGCCCCACTGAATTTCTCTGGAGATCCAAAGTCATTCAAACAGACACTTCCTTTCACTTGAGTTAGTCTGACAGCTCAGCTTATGGGCCTCTCTTTGATGGGTCTAAACTTTGTGCATATGACCAAAACCATAAGCATCAAAGCATACACACAAGTCACTGCTCCTCATCTGTTGTCAGTTTGCACCAGACAAAGGCTGCCGTGCTCTGCCTCCCCTTTTTCTCCTTACGAGGAGAGTGGTGAAGTACGACAGGGTAGTCAGGGGACTCGGTGCTGCAGACTACAACTTGGTGACATTGCCATAGTCTCTTCTTCACGGTGATTTGTCTGGAATTTGAGATGCCCATTAAATGTGGCTGCTAAAGGGTAATTAAAAAAAAAAAGACAAGGGTAAAAGAAAGTGAAGAATCAAACACATAACAAGCTGGTAACTAGAAATGGACTTGCTAACCTCAACTGGTTTCAAAATCTGTATTGAAAATGAGAAAGGAAAAAATACACGTTTCAAAAGCCCAAATTTTCTTATTTTTCTTTTTCAAAATTTAATTTGGTTTAAGGTGTTTTTTAAGCTGTTTTAGCTCATCTCCTGTGTTAGAAACATCTTTTCTGGAGTTTTGCCGTTTTACTGATGTATTCCTTGAGGACTGGAAAAGGTGGATGTCCATTTCACCAAAAAAGAGAGAACTTGAAGGGAGTCATTCAGACTCTGGATTGAAATACAGGATGAATAAAAGGAACAAAAAACTATCATGTTCCTAGTAGTTTTGTCAGGAAAATCCTTTGTTGCAATAACTTGGGTTTCTCTGCGGACCACAGATGACTGTAGTGGTCCATAACCTCATACTGTTTCTGCAACAATCATGTGGCAATTGCCTAAATATACTTTACTCCCAGGTTAATTCTTGTCTAAAGTTTTACTGCCATATATGTTGATAATGAAGTGATGCTGCTGATACTGCTATGGAGGCAAAAGCCCACAGCAAAATTCAGGAGTTTAGCAAAGCAGTCCTTTTATCATTATTATTGACTCTGGTTGGGAGGTGCAGAAACACTGCATTGCTGGCATGAACTGCCTCTACATCCAAAGTACTTGTAGATCTGGCTGCCAAAATCTTTCCAAGTTGTACCGTCTTAGTAGACAGGACAACTCCCCAGTCCTTCGAGTCCTGAAAAAGATTTCTAAAGCTTTACATGAAGACATACATGGACTGTTTTTGAAATACTATTTCAGAAAGTATTTCTCCTGAAAAAGAGAAAAAAAATAATTCTTGCAGAATGGATTCCTGTTCAGTTGTAATATCATTTTTATACTGAGAAGATTGACCTTTTCTATGGCACTAGGGGTACAGCAGACATGGTAATCAGACAGTCATAAATTGCTTTTTAATCCAGTTCAAAAATAGTGAGGCAATTTGAGTAAAAGATCTGCTTGTAGATGAGTATAGGTCTATATTTATCTTTTCATGTGTTTACTGATCTTGATATAAAGTATCTACTGCCAGATCTCCAAATATAAAAAAATGTTTTTTAAGAATTAAAAAATCCATAACGTGCAACTCAACAGTGAATTTTATAATATTTGTAATTATTTTATAAATCATTCTCTTTTTATTCATTCTTTTGAAGACAAGCAACATGAAGTTGAAATCCCTTCTCCTACACAAAAAGAGAAAGAGAAAAAGAAAAGGCCGATGTCCCAGATCAGTGGAGTCAAAAAACTCATGCACAGCTCCAGCCTAACTAATTCCAGTATTCCCCGGTTTGGAGTTAAAACAGACCAAGAAGATGTCCTTGCAAAGGTAGGGAATATATAAATCCTTGAATTTAAACCATTATATTAAACCAAAGTGTGGATTTGTCAGTGTTATTCCATCCTCTGCTTATAAACATTGATTTCAAGCTGTGGCACCAAGCACTGATCTCACTTGAAATAATCTAAATTTGTTGAAGTGGAAGAATAGCAAGTAAAATCAGAATCAGGCCATAAGGGTTAATTTCAGCATGAGGAGGATTTCATCTGGAGATGGAATGCAAATTAACCTTTGTGTATACATTAATAAAGCTGCCTATTCATGAGTAATATCTGAAGAATGAAGAGTAAACATATTGTATACTGTTGCAGAAATGAAAATGTGCAGATAGGAATCCTATTTTTTGAAAATGCCCTAGGGTATATAGCATTAGAGCTATCCTTCCTATTTTAGCTGTATCATTTTATGTATATCCTTTGTGTTTTTGTGTTTAATTAAATTTCTTGACTTTCTTTTGCACCAGCTAACTACTTGGCAATAATTGAAAACTGGTAGAAAGGGATTTTTTATGGAGTTTTGCATTTTAAAATATGCCAATCTAACATTTTAATTAATCTTATTTGAAGAGTATTTCTGAGAAAGAGGAAGAGAGCAGTAGAATTGCAGCATCTCTGGAGTTTTTCTCCTCACTGAACTTTGTTGTCAGTGGGCAGTGAGATAGCAAAATGTGTCAGTTAAACTCATTCAAGATACTGTAGTATTTTTCCCTCTGGAGCAATCCACTTAAAGAGGCACTTTTTCCTACTTAGAGAATTAAAATCTGCAAAGATGATAGATGTAAATTGCAGTATTGCAAGATCAGTAGCAGCTGCACAGTTTTAGCCCTTCCAGAGTTTAGCATATAACTTTCACAGTGCCAAGGTTTGAATGTGTCCTCTGTTTGTAATTGTTTCACTCAAAAGTTGCTGGAATTTTTGTGCTAGGTTTCAACCTGTTTGTTGTTTGATTCTGCTCTAGGAACTTGAAGATTTGAACAAGTGGGGCCTTCAGGTTTTCAGAGTAGCAGAATTATCTGGAAACAGACCTTTGACTGTCATCATGCACACTATTTTTCAGGCAAGTAGGAGCAGTCATGCTGCTTTTTTCTTTTCTTGGCGGCTGTTCTGTCCTTTGTAATCTAATTTTTTTTCTTTTGCTTTTATAGGAACGGGACTTGTTAAAAACTTTTAAGATTCCAGTAGATACTTTAATAACTTACTTGATGACCCTGGAAGACCATTACCATGCAGATGTGGCATATCACAATAACATACATGCAGCAGATGTTGTTCAATCAACCCATGTCCTACTATCAACCCCAGCATTAGAGGTAAACTACACTGAGGAGGAAAAGTGGTTGTAATGAGTGAAGGCGATGCACTGAGAGCCTTCTAAACTAAATATTAAAGATCTGCAATATTTTTTTAAGAAATCATAACATTTCTTTAATGAATTCTGCTCTTTTAAAGATATTTTGTGAGGATCACAGCTGTTTATTTGTAATTATTGTGCAGAAAATATAACATCTTTTCATTTTAAATCATGCAGATTTGTGCTGTCATAACCTTTTTCATTGTATCACAATGCATATCTTGTTTCCACCAGCTTATTATTTATGTTACATCCTGTTCTTTAGTTATTTCCCATGTGGGAGTCTATCTAACCACAATAAGTGGTATTCTTAGGAAAGTTAGTGATAAAGTGGTGTTCTCTCAACAGGGCCTTTTGGCCCTAGTTTTTTGGGTATTTTTGGGGTTTTTTTCCTTCATTCTGCATGTTTATTCTGATCCTGAAAGACTATTTTTAGATGTATTTCTAAGACAGATTGGAATGTGTAGTAAATTTTCACTGGACTATCTCTTTTTTTTTTTACCCCGCATAAATATCTCAACATTGCTGGGAAAAAAATCATCTGTTCTTTCATAGTAATTCTCCTCTTGAAAGTTCTTAAATCTCTGAAGTAGAAGGATGTGGAAGGTGGAGATTTTTTCTTTTTAAAGGAGAGTTCAGGTCGTAACATAGCAAACATTGTTATATCCCTGTAAATTGTTGCAAAAATACAGGCAAAGCAAGCAGTTAAAATTGTAATAGTTCAAGAGGATTTGCCTTCACTTTCAAGAAGGTCTGCTTTTTGACTCTTTCCTATAATGACCAATCTTTACTGAATATGTCTGCTTTACCTTCTTCTTAAAAAGAGGGTTATAAGTGGACCATAAGACTGTTGGCAGGCTTTGATCCTCAGAGAGTTGGAAGTCTGTTGAGAAAGATTTTCTTGCTTTCAAGAAGGAAGGTCAGATAACATTCTTAAAACCACACAGCTGAACTG
This sequence comes from Climacteris rufus, assembly GCA_013398175.1. Taxonomy (NCBI): domain Eukaryota; kingdom Metazoa; phylum Chordata; class Aves; order Passeriformes; family Climacteridae; genus Climacteris; species Climacteris rufus. The sequence continues at coordinate 27,710 of VZRZ01001488.1, read as the reverse complement.
GTTATCAGTAAAAATTTTCCAGATCAGTTATTTTTTTCATGGCCTTCTTCTCAGCAGACCTTTAGCCAGTGAAATAGTGATGTCTGCCCAGTGCCACTGCTGGTCTATGCATTTCTGAGCTGTTCTTGATCAGTTGAGAAAACAATTACATAATGTGGATGCTTCTGACAATAGGGCACTGGGCTCAGTGACATTCCAGGTCCAATCTTCTCCTCCTAATAATCTCATGCAGATGGAAAATCAGTAAATGTTAAATGTTAAATAGTCTGTCACAATTTCCTTTAGCATCATATAGGAGATGTGCATCTTTCAAGTACAGAACAATATACAGGATTCAAGCTGAAATATTTAACTTCAATTCATGCTATGAGTTAGAAACCTGTACTTAATTGTCTAATAAACGTGGATTTATTTGCAGACCGAAGATGAAAATAATTCAGTTGTGACAGAATTTAGTAATGTTGCCAGTATGGAGATCTTTTTACTTTTGTGAAACTTGAAATATTTATGAAATTCTACATAATTAATGATTTTACAAATGGTTATGATAGCTTATGTGTAAAGTCTTTAGAGACTGTGGTGTATTTCAAATGTGCTTTGGTTGTTCAGATCTAGATTCAAAGTAGAGTCCTTTCTATTGAAAACACTTTTTCACTGATTAGTGATTATCATTTCTGTTTCATGATTTTCTAGGCAGTGTTCACTGATTTGGAGATTCTTGCAGCAATTTTTGCCAGTGCAATACATGATGTAGATCATCCTGGGGTTTCAAACCAGTTTCTTATCAACACAAGTAAGTTTGATGTTCAGTGGCTTTCTCAAAAATTTGCTGCAAGGTCTGCACATAGTACCTGAAAAATACACAGTTTGTTCCTTGTTTGCTTCTATCTGTAACTTTTCTCAGTAAATAGATAGATGTTTGCATTTTAAACTGAATGTTACTTTGCCTTTTTGGTAACTTCAGGAATAATTTACATAGTGCCCTCTAGCAAGAGTTACTAAAGTATGAACTACATTTTTCCGATGTATTGGATGTGGTCTCTCTTGGAAATATAGTTGATTTACGTTGAATAAATAAGGTTTTAGGAGAAAAATGAAGGAAGGTTAAAAAAAAAAAAAAATACAAGCGTTTATGTGTTTATACTGGAAGCGTATTATATGACCTAGAGTGGAAATTCAGAAAGCAAGTTTCTTTTTAGCAAACAGACTGTTGGACCCATCTCTCTCTTCCTGCATCCTGTACTTGGTTTTTGATCTCTCATGCCTCCTGGACTGAAGTTTCTCACATTGTTTCTGCAGCTGTGGCAAACCTGTATTTTGTTTCTTTGTCCCTAATGCCATCTCCAAATTTGAAACTTGGTGTACTTCTGCATTTCTTAAGGCTGTTGTCTGCAGCATTGCTGAACCTCTATCTGCTCCTTATTCTACTGCAAGAAAAACAGTATTAACTTTATTGAACCTGATCATAACATATTTACTGAATGTCTTGTTGCCCCAGTGTAACCTGCTTAGACTTCAATGGCTTCTGTCACTATTATCAGTGGGTAGCACTTGGCAGATCCATCATACTGTGTTATTTCTTTTGCTGTCTGACGACTTCTTTTATGATAACAACCCAGAAGTACAAAGTTAAAATAATAATAATAAGCCAAGTACAGAATAAAAAAATCAAAAGAAATGGAAACATACCTAGGGTTGTGTATTTGACCCATCTGGTTGCACATTTATAGATACTGTCATTTCTGCACATGTGTGAATCCATTGCACAGTTGCTAAAATAGAATGACCCGAAATCAGGAGTACAGTTTGAAAAAGGGAGCTCCCACTCTCACTCATTGCTGCTGTATATTCATTTAAGACATTCACTTCAGTTTAGCCTGCACCCAATTTTGTTTGTTTTAATAGCCTGAGGGTCACCCTATAATGAAATTGAATTTGATGACTCATCTCTATCGAAGAGGATTGAGATTGACTCTGGGTTTTTTGTGCTTTTTTGGTGACCAGTACAGTTCAGCAGTGTAGTATAGGCAGAGAGTTTATCAAGCTTTGTGCACCAAACAATGTATAATACCTGAATTCTTAAGAGTGGGCATATGTAAATAAAGTTTTTCTCTGCTAGTTTAATCAGAAATTGAGTACAAGGATATATTGGTGGCTCTGAAGTTCTATGAGTAAACCACCGAGTTGTTCAGGATTAAGCAGGATGACTGTCTAGTTGAAGGAATAGTAGTGGTATTACCGGGCTGCCTGTTATTAGCCGCTTATTACGGCTTATCAGCCGAAGACGCAGAAATAATGAGAGCCGGAGTCTGAGTGTTCTCGTGTTCAGAGCAAAGGGCGGAAAGGGGGGGAACCCACCTTCGTTTAATTCTTATATACACTTTTAGAAATCACAGATCATTGGAGAAAGTTAACACTTCCGTCTTTAACTCCAGTGGTTAAAAGAAGTGTCCGTCAAAAGGATCTGTGTCCATGGGAAAGGAATGTAAAAAGACAATTTTTACAACAACATAGCTATGTTTACAAAATCTCGTCCTTGAAACTGTCTAACAGAGAGAGCTGGCTATTTTTTAACAGTAAAAATGGGCAACATAGTGGTACATAAAGCTTTCACTTCTAATCAGACAGTTGAAATTCAGCTAAAATAGGAGTCATTCTGATGTTGATTACCAGCTTAGAAAAAATATCTTGTTTTTCTGAATTCAGCTTTTGATAGTTGAGGCTTATATGTCAGTCAAGTAACATCACTAATTGAAACTGCTGTTGCAAGGCTGAAAGAAACAAAGGGATTTTGTTCCTTTTAAATTGTTCTGGGTACAAGAAAGAAACTGTAGGGACAGAGACAGTAAAAGATCATCTAATGTTGGTATCACAAATCCAAAATTTTCTTAATCTCTAGAAGATAATTTCCTTCCCTCTAATTTTGTTTTCCAGTGAACTATCCAATGTATTAGCATTTCACTAAGTATAAGAACACATTTAAAAAAAAAACATTACAGTCTTAGTTACTTAAAGTATGTACATCTTTACCACATTATCATCTTATTCTTTAGAATTAGTCTTACGATTTTTCTGAATATTATTTTCCTATTCAAAGTCTATTACAGAGTTGTCAAAGAAACTGATGCCTCTTGAATACTATTAAAGAACAAACAAATATGAAGCCTATTAGCATCAGAGGAGATGCTTATTTTATCACTCTAACTCTGTCCTTCCAGAAAAATATTCTTGAATCTTGCAATGTGTTACAGAGGTTACCAGGGGGAACTTTTTTCCATTTCCACATACATTTCAAAGTTGAGTACATTTTATCTGTGACTTTAGCTCCAGCACTTCCAAAGTATGTCGAGTGTTTTGCAGTTGCAGCTCATCAGAAGGGTGTTTGAAAGAAAAAAAACTAGTGCCTGTTTTCTTTGTATGAAAAAGAAATACATGAGCTTTGTATGTTTTCCGTGAAAGATGAAAAAGACATCATTTTACAAACTTGCTTTCTTTCTACTTCTGCTGTTACAGTTTTGCTGTCATTGGGATATGGAAGGCAGAGGAAGAGTTCCCTCGTTCAACACATTGATTTATTCAAGACAGGAGAGGAAGACAGCAGAAGAATAGATAATAAGATTAATAAAATCTGAATATCTGAAAGCTTTCAGAGGCCTCTCATTGAACCAGAGGCATTTAAAAACATAGCTGCTATAAAAAAAGAAAAGAGGACAAATAATGGAATAGACTGATATAAGTTTAGACTTAGGATAGAACAGCTGTAATAGGTGGGAATTAATATTGCACATGAAAAGTATGGTTGCATAAGAAGCATTTGTGTTTTTTTTAATGTTAGATTTATTTACAAGCTGTGTCTTAAAGCATATGCAACGTGACTGTGACTGTGCAGTATTCCTGGGTAAAAGCTAAAGCTGTGCAGAAAGTTTTGTAACTGCTTTGATTTGTCAGAGCTGTCCGTTCAGCAGGTCTAAGCAGACAAATGCAGATCTTACAGGTGTGCCTCGGCCCAGGCATGGCTGGGAAGGTGTGTTTTATTCTCACAGCCATATGAGGTGACTGAGTTAAGAGTAATTCCATTGGAGAAGCCAGCACTACTGATGGCATCAGGCACTGACCACCTTCAAGCACAAGGCAGCATGCAAGGCCACTGCTTGTAGTTTCAAGCCACGTGGCATTACAAGAAAAAGACTGAAGCATAGCTGTTGCCATCCTGCCAGGCTCCAGCTGTCATGGAATAGTGACTGTAGGCCTAGTTCACTAGGCATATAAGTGTCTTAGCTAACTGTAGAAAGACATGGTTTGAAAACTAAGAAGTGTGCTCTCTGCAGCAGACCTGCAGCAAAGCCTTAGCAGTGTATGCCCAGATCAGAGTGCTGGAAAGGTGAAACTTGCCTAACAATAGAATTTTAGGTGCTGTGGTGGAGAGAGGCATGAGAACACATCAGAGTGTGTTTTAGTTGAGATGTGTTGACATATGTATTATGAGTCTAATATTTTCTAAGTGACCTCATGCAGATATGAAAATGTATTCTGAAAATTACCTTCCTTCTATTTTTTTCTGATTTGCCACTCCAGGCACGTGTACATGTGTCATTGCGAAGTGTTTTCTTTATTTCCCTCAACATATTTTGGTTTGACCTAGTAAGATGTTCAGTCAATAATTCTGTAACTTTCAGGGCTGTTACTAAAAGTTTATCTGTAAATCTCATTATACATGTAATGAATTTGAAAAAGATCTTAGGGGATTTGGTAGAAGCACAGGCTTTAGTAATGTTCCGCTCTGCAATTGTTTTTGCAGATTCTGAACTCGCCTTGATGTACAATGACTCATCAGTGCTGGAGAATCATCACTTAGCTGTGGGTTTCAAGTTGCTGCAGGAAGAAAATTGTGATATTTTCCAGAATTTGACCAAAAAACAGAGACAATCATTGAGGAAAATGGTCATTGACATTGTGAGTTTTGAGACTCCATCTTCCATAGAGCTAGTACAGTGAATAATAAAGCACATAAACATCTTATGATAAATTACATGTTATCAGGCCTGCAAGCAATAAAGTGAAAGTTTGAAATTTTATCATGTCTTACCCAAACATGAGTAGTGGTTTAAGTTTCAGTAACCATCTATGCATTTTTAGAAAGTATATAGTTCTGTTTCAAGCTGGTTTTGTACTGACATGTATGCCATTCTACCATCACAGTTAGAAATTTGCTACTGAATTAACAATAGATTTAGGCTGATCAGATCATTCTGAACAATTCTGAACAATCATTTTGTCACATTCTTAAAATAACTAAAATGAAAATCTACTATTATGAACATACAGGACTCACACTTGTATCATGTATTCAGACATAGGAGCTATGGGTTCCTTCCAAAACTGTTGATTTATATGTTCAAGGAATTTTGTTTTTTTTTAAACTGTGGAAAAATTTACAAAGTGTTCATATTTTTTTGTTTTTCTCTAGGTACTTGCAACAGATATGTCTAAACATATGAATCTTTTGGCTGATTTAAAAACTATGGTTGAAACTAAAAAAGTGACCAGTTCTGGTGTCCTGCTTCTTGATAATTATTCAGACAGGATTCAGGTACGAAAATCCATCTGTAAATGGTCAATTGTATTATATACTTAATAACATTGGGCTCCTCATTCTCCAGCATGGATTTTGAGCTGTCTATTCTCACACCATGAGTTGCTACTCCCCTCTGTTCCCTGCCTGGTCTAAGTGGCATGATCTAAGTGACTCTCTGGGAGATTAATGAAGTGCTAGAGTAGTTCTGGACTAAATGAGACTTTGGCCTACCCTTCAAATTATCAATAAGTGATTGTCTTTCCCACAAGAATTTTGTGGCCTTTCTATAGATACAAGCAGCAGAAGTGAGGTAATTCATGGCTATTATTGCAAGTATGGAAAGCACCCAGGCACATAAGATTTTGCTGTTTAGAATAAATCTTACACTACACATATTTCCAACACATATTTCCAATATTCTGTTTTACAGTCACCAGAAATGTAAATAGAAAAGGAGCTGCTGTTCCTTCAGTGTAATAATACCCCAGGTGTTCAATTTATTCTAGGTTCTTCAGAATATGGTGCACTGCGCAGATCTGAGCAATCCAACCAAGCCACTCCATCTCTACCGCCAATGGACAGACAGAATAATGGAGGAATTTTTCCGTCAGGGAGACCGGGAAAGAGAGAGGGGAATGGAAATAAGTCCCATGTGTGATAAGCACAATGCATCTGTAGAAAAGTCACAGGTAATTGTTTTGTGAAGGTAGTTAAACCTTTTAGCAGAAAAGGATGGTACATAGCCATGTTTTGAATAAATTCTGGATGCATAATTTCCTTTTTTTTCCTCTGAGTTAATTAATGCAGCTCCTCAGTAGTAAGTGAGGGGAACTGAGACTTTTACTGTGAAAGCATAGTGCATGACAGTGTGTTTTCTGAAGGGATTGGATTCCATCACTGTCATAGCCTGCAAAGCAGCATATATGCCAAAAGAGATACAGCTGATCATTAGAGTTTCCTTCAGAAACAGAATTGAATATAAAGCAGGTGTTTGGCACAAAGTCGTCTGGAATGAACAGCTCACTTGAAAACAAATCCTTTCCATGTCCTTATCTGATATTCTGAATCAGACTTTTTAAATGTAAAAGCCCTTATCTATTATATAAACTGGTATGGTTTTCTTTCAGCCATCTTTAAGGGTGATGTATCTTTTGTCTCTTACTAGTATTATATTTCTCATACTCTGCATGACTTACAATTATTCATTTTTTTATGAATAATCATATTCTTTTATTGTTTGAAACAGGTGGGTTTTATAGATTACATCGTTCATCCCTTGTGGGAGACATGGGCAGATCTTGTTCATCCAGATGCCCAGGAGATCTTAGATACACTGGAGGACAATCGCGAATGGTACCAGAGCACAATCCCTCGAAGTCCCTCTCCTGCACCAGAAGACAAGGAAGAGGGAAAGCAGGGTCAAACTGAAAAATTCCAGTTTGAGCTAACACTGGAGGAAGATGGTGAATCAGACACCGAAAAGGACAGTGGAAGTCAAGTAGAAGAAGACACCAGCTTCAGTGACTCCAAGACACTTTGCACCCAGGATTCAGAATCCACTGAAATTCCTCTTGATGAGCAAGTAGGGGAAGAAGTAGAGGAGGAGGAGAACCAAACTGAGCCTTGTGTGGTAGAAGAACATTCTCCTGATACATAACAATGAAGACGCAGTCTCTCTCTCTTGCTCTCTCCCTTTTTTTTCCTCTTTCTCTCTGTTTTTTTGGGGGGAGTTTGTTTTTGTTTTGGGTTTTTTTTTTTTTTTTTTTTTTAATTTAGGTAATGATTTCCACAGTGTATCTCAGATACTACAACCATGGTCAGAACTTGTTTTCTGCCAGGATGATTGTTGATCAAAACTGAAGCTGATGACTCAGTTTGGCACTCAGGAATACTGAAACCAGAATTTTCACCTCCATGGCATCAGAAAACAGGGGGACAACATCCAAAAATTATATTTTAATAAGCTCTCTTTGGCAGATTCTATTAAATAAAGCAAATGCTTTCAGAGGAGTACCACCTGCCAAATGAATGTTGCTGTGCTTGGATAGTTTTTTAATTCATTGTATTGCATTGTAAGACATTGGATAATGTCCATCTGTAGAAAAACACACAGAAAAAAAAACATTGAGGTTCCTACTGGAAATCAAATTCACTAAAATGGTGGGAAACAACATAATTCTGTTACCAACAGGAAGATAAGCTGTGAAAATTGCATAATTTTCTAATTCCAAATCTCCTCGGACATGAGTGAAAACAGTGCAACCCAGTGGGTTGCACTAACCTCTCCATTTTGTATAATATGTGAGAGATCTTTTTTTAGAGCTTGCTTTTATTAAATATACCAAGATATTATATTTTTAAAAAGTTCACTTTTATCTGCCACTGGTTATTTTTTCTCCAACGAATAGCTTACAAGTTTTCAGTACAAATCTGTGCTACACTGGATAGTACTTTTAGGGGTTTTTTCCTTTAATTATTTTTTTCTTCTTTTGCACCTTAGAATGTCATGGTAATATTGAGCTGTAAAAGTCTATTATTTTATATATTAGTGAGTTCCATGAATATCCTTTGTGTTACATAAAATTTTTCAGTATGTTAGCATTTTTTTTTATTTTTTTTTTTATCACAACTTTCTGACATGTATTAGTGGACTTATATAGAGCTTTTGCCTTCATAGTGGCCTGATCCTGCCAACTCTGTCTTACTACAAGAAGTGGTTCCAGGGATACCAGCTGGGACCACTAACACTAAGATTTACAGGACCAGAGCCTGTAAAAAGAATAATGAATTGTCATCAGTACAAAGGCAACTCTTTTGCTCTACTAATAAGAGTATTTCCTCTGAAACAAGTTTTCTCAGACTACTTTTGGCTGGGAGCTATAGACTGATAAATCAGAACAGACTAATACAATGTATGGACTATTTTTTCTGGTGAAAAAAGAAATTAGTGTAATATTTCCAATTTATGACTCTCAGTAACTTTTAATTTGGGTAGCTATCTAGTTAAACCATTTGCTAATCTGAGAGGTGTACAACATAAAAATAGTTATTAGTATTATTTTTTCATGTCTTTGTTGTAAGAAGAGCTAGTCCAGTCTTGTCTTTTTATATTTTTAAGTAAATGAGCAGTGCATCATCAGAATTGCAATTTACTTCATAGTATTTCAATCTTAGATCTTTTCATCCTTTATTCAGCTTGTACTAAGGGAATCCTGCCTTTCCGTTTGATTGGTACCAAAAGCTTCCATAACTTGGAAAGCTAAAGGGAGGTAGGAGTTCATATTTGTAATTTTTCAGTCCAGTTGTTTGGTGACATGAAAGAACAGATTTTATTTCCTCTGCTTTACTCCTCATTAAAGTTGTAGTTTTGAGTGTAGAAGATGGGAAGTAGTTGCCTAGGAAGGCTAGCAGAGTCCTGCACTGTAAAATTCTGTTAAAAATAACAGTAACAAGATAATTTCTTAACAAAAAGTGATAGCAGCAGCCATTATTTTCCCTTTGGATATTTTTCACAGCAAATTTGCAGATATGAATACAGGTACTTCTAAATTATCAGACATCTAGAATAAAAACCTGTTTAAAATAATTGGCTAATAATTCAACCTTTAAGTGCATTTTGCATTCTTCTATATCCAGATCATTCTTTTCTCTACCATAGCCCTCAAAGGGCCTTAGCACAGAAGATGCAGAAGGAGGAAAAAAGAATGAAAATAACTCAAGGGGTTTTTTGTGTTTTGACTTATTTTTTGTCTTTTTTTTTCATAATTTCTTGCTGAACCTGATCCATCTAAAAGTCCTTTCAGCCCCCAAGAGTACCTGGAACCTCAGTAGTGGAAAAGCAATATAAATTCCGGAATAACCAGTAGGACCTGGAAGGTTTTGTATCTGCACTAGTTGAAAGTAAATAAACATAAAACCATATTGTGAGATATACACCTATACATGTGGACAATCAAATCATAGAAAATTACACCATTTCTTAGAGTTGGGGATATAATGCACTGTACAATCTTTCTTTTCCTCTTTTGCCAAAGTGTGTTTTAGCATTGTACACTGCTTTAAAACAATAAAAGTGGCTTTATGTGTTGTGAATATTTTTGCCATAAAAAAATGCAGTGAGTGGGTATTGAGAGGAAAAATGAAAAATCACCTTGCTTATAACAGTACACTTTAGCTTGCAAGTTGCTGTACTCAGTAATGCTGTGTTTAAATTCTAAAATTGTTCTGTGTCATTAAAAAATGATAATGAAAGAATATAGATAGAACAAATAGCATTTGGAAGTTAAAAAACTTGAATGAAATGGATTTTATAGAAAGCTTTGACCGTTCTTTTCAAACGCATTATTTATTTTTGTGCCATGCATTTTTCTCACCAAATGACCTTACCTGTAATACAGTCTTGTTTGTCTCTGTTTACAACCATGTATTTATTGTAATGTACATACTGTAATGTTAATTGTAAATTATCGGTTCTTATTATAACATCATCCTTGTCAGGGTGGTGTTGCTGTATTTGGAAACTCTTGGTGAGAGAATGAATATTGTGTATACATATTCCTTGTACATTTCTTCTCCTGTAATATATTCAGTGTCACCATAGAGCTCGTTTATGGAAGATTCAAGAAAAGTATAAAATACATAAAGATATATAAATTTAAAAAGCTGCAGGTCTTTGGTCCCAGGGCTGTGCCTTAACTTTAAACAATATTTTCTTGTTTAGCTGCATTTGAAAGTAAGGTAGCCTTGGGGCTAGGGCTGGGCATTTCTACCATATTTTTAGTTGCTAACTGATGGGGGATACTCTTACGAGCCAATATGTGTAATACTACAAGAAACTTTCATTCTTGACCCTACTGGAAGTTCAGGCTTTTGCAGACTTCTGGTAATGGAATTGTATTGTTTTTCTGAATATCTTTTTACAGCCTATCATTGGGGATTAATGCAGCCATTTTTTGTTCCTAAAAAAATAAATAATTGATACTGCATTTCAGTGCTGAAATGCACTGAAGCAGCTTTGGAAAGCATCTCTAATAAGCATTTGATTTTAATGCATATTGTGAAATGGAATGGTCAGAATTAAGAGGGTGTAACTCATACACTTTTACAATAGTCTGTAATGTCTCTTTAGTAGCATAAATGATCACTGTCTGTGTAAGCAGAATCCATAGTAGGATAAACAACAACTTCAGTCTTGGAAATGCTTTCCAATATTAGTGTTACAAGTAGCCAAAGTTTATTTTATATAGGTGTAGCTAAAGCTTTGTGCAGGTGTGTAAGCATAGTGCACTAGCTCTATAGAAGAGCAGTAAACTGTTAGATGTTTTAATAACACTACTATTAGGTTTGCAGGTTGGAGTGAACAACTCTTGCTGTTTGACTTGTCACATTGCTCCAGACAACTTAAGAGCTGGTATCATTGAATTTGCCAGAGTGAGGTAAATACCTTCTCTCCATTCCAGTGATGCCCAGCCCTTGTAACTTGCGACTTATTCATGAAAGGGGAGATTCTTTTCCGAAGACAAACAGAATCTCCTTTTTGACACAAACTGTAGATTTGTAGCCCTGGCCCAAAGGAATTCGAATGCTTTTGTTTTATATGGTCTAAAAGGGACACTATAACAAAGAAATCCTGAACAATTTCTTGTTACTGTTTTAATTCGGTGTTTTCTTTGGGGATGTCTTGAGAGTGGCAACTTGTGTGAACACTGCACATGGCTATTCTTTCACTGTTTTCTTAGCCTCTCTTACAGCCTATGGGATAGTACTGTACATCGATACCTTCATATGAAATTTTATATGCAATGGAAATAAAAGCATGTGTTGATTCTGCCTAGTTACTGTATTTGAATTTTTTTTTGGAAGTTAACTTTTTTTACGTGCATCCCATAGTTTTGACAGCTTAAGAGAAAACATATTTCCAGAATAATTTGATTACTGTGTTTTGTCAGAATAGTGTTTTGCATAGATAATACAAAATAAACGTATGAGCAAATCAAAAAATTCAGTCTAATATGGTATTTCTTAAGTAGCCTAATATATAAAGGTGTGATACACATTTATACTGGAAAGGGGCACAGTCTTGGTTTTCAGAAAATTTTAACACTGGCTTTGATGGCTTTAAAGAAACTAGATGGCTAGAGATTGTCTAGAGAAGCAACGTGTTGGGATGCCACAAAGAAAACAAAACAAAACAAAACAAAACAAAACAAAACAAAACAAAACAAGAGTACCAGAGTTAATTCTTATGATTCCTTTTTAATCACATCTTTGTGTCAGAAAAGGCTGATAAGTGCTGTATGGGGAAGATGAAGGATGTTGCACTGAGCAGTGGGTGGATAAATTAGATGGTGTCTGTCAGTCTTGTCAGGCTTCTTGTATGTTTCCAGCAGCCCTAATAAGAAAATGGCTTGCATATATCATGGCTATTACTATAAGAAAAAAGGAGGCCCAAATTACTGTTGACACTACTAAAACCTTTTCAGTAAGCAGGTCAGGTACCACGGCCAAGTAGTAAGCCTGAAGCTGGCAGCAGTAGCTCAGTGCTTCCTTCCTACATCTGTGGTAGCATTTTGTCAGTCTCTGCGCATGGAAATAGTGAATCAGAATAGGGAAGTTTCAGAGCAAAACCAAAATGTATCCCCTGTTTCAGTGCAGACAGCAGCTGCTGTAACAGTTCAATGTATTTTTGAACAAATGACTCTTCTGTTTCCTAATGAGACAAATAGTCTGAATAGCTGCAGTTTTGTTTGCTTAATCTCTATGCTGCATGGAAAATGAAAGTCACAGCTACTAGCACATGTAGCGTTTACAGGAATGATCAGTCCAGTTTCTCTCCAGCTGTGATTAATTTTGCTTAGTTTTTTCCAGGAAAAAAAAAAAAAGACAAACGTTCAAAGATGATATAAAAGTCTTTAGTTAGTTCAATTTAGTTTAGTTTGAAGAATAAAGAAAATCTCTAGCTTCCTCCTGTCAAACTGGTTCAGAAATCTGCAAAACTAATAAAGGGGGATTGGAAGTCCAGATAGAAATCAGAGTGACAAATTGGGAGCAAACCTGAGCAGGGAGAAATACTCTCCAACTAAAATAATCTTGTCTTGTCAAAGACATCCCATAGCTTGAATATGGACATTAGTAGAACTGAGTTTGAGTTTAATTTTTTTTCTCAGTTCCCTGGGTACAAAGCTGTATTATTTTTTTGCCTTCTTGCAAAGCAAATATTTCAAGTTCCTTGAGGATATTGTGGTGGTGAAAAACTTACCACCATGTAGTTAAGATGTAAATTTAGAAATTAAAAAATTGATTGATTCAATGCAGGGTTAAGCTCAGCTTTAAAGACTAGAAGTGTGTGATGACTGTCTCAGATAAACAAGCCCTTAGTGTGGGAGACATCATACCTGAGTAAACAGCCCTTAGTGAAAGCGAGAGGGAGAAGACATAGGACACCAGATAGCATTAATTGTCTAGTGCTGATGAGCTGGGCAGACAGCAAATACAGATCAGAAACTCATCAATCAGGTTTCCTTCAGCCCTTACCCCAGCCTTCTCCAACGTCCACTGACTCCAGATGCCTACAATATTAGCATCTCTAATATGTAGCAGAGACCACTGTTTGTTTATCTGAAGAAGTCTGGAAAGCAAAATACAGGTTGTACAGCACACAGTAGTCAAAGTACAGTAGGCATGTGTTGTGCATGTGTAGGACTTGGCTTGCAGCAAATGCCTGTACACCATAATTGCATGGGGTTAGGGCAGAGACAGTTAAAGGTGGCTTAAAATCCTCAGTATCTTCAGGTAGTTGAGACTCCATAAAACTAATAGCTAAATTTTTTAAGAACTTGGGTTTTCACAACCTTGTCTGCAGCACTGACCAAACTAAGGGGTGTGCATAGCCCTTCACTTTCTCAGACTGTGGTTCATGGTTTATGTTTGTTGTCCTGACCACAGCCAGGACTAGGCCTCCTAAAGCATTCTGTTGGATGAAGTCTGATACAAAGTCTACTTGATACAAGGGATTATTTGAGAACGGAGACATTAAGTAGTGCCCTTCCTCTGGTGAAATGGGCAGGAACAGCTGATGTAGAGCTGTGTTTTTCATCCAGCTAGCTGTGGGCCACCTCTGGCACCCAGGTTTGTTTCAAGGTCCCACATAAAGCAGTTTTTGGATTTAGGCTTCTTGCCATGGCATGGAAAGAGAAGTGCTCTGTGGAGTTATAAAATTCTGTTTATTTATTGAATGTACCACAAAGACAAAGCTTGCGGCAAACAAAGAAGAAGCCATAGCCCTTCTTGAAAAAATCTTGCTTGATATTTCATTTTCTCTCACTCATTCCCTCTCATAAGCCAGGGTAGTATGTCCATAATAACCATATGCATCTGTGAATAAAGAATGTGGGACGCATTTGTCAGGTGAGAGTCTATCAAGGAACCAGTCTTATAGCCTTTGTGCAAGGATGCTGTGCTGATGGCAGCTGCAGAGAAATGTCCCTTACAAAACCGTACCTGTAAGAGGGCTAAAAAAATGCTTGATCAGCAGTAAATGGGAGATCAATTGATCACCCTTAATATTGTTAAGGAGGTTATTGGAAGCACACTGTTCAACTTTGGTAGTGACGCTTGGAGATACAGTTTGAAGGGACAAAAAATTGTGATGACAAAATAATCAAAAAACATGGAATCTTGCAGTCTAGCGGGATTCCAGGAATATGACCAATTTAACTTGCCTAAGAGAAGGTTAAGGTAAGGTTTGATCCTGTGGGGACAGAAATGTGATAGTCCTTAAGTCCCTCTTTTTGTCTAGCAGGCACAACCAGCCACCAGCAAAGGAGTCATATCACAGTAAGCTGACATGAGAGAAACTCAGACTGCAGGAGGAGCACCTGCACCAGCTGGCTTCATTCACTCTTTTTGCCTTCAGATACCTCACTAGGGGCCAGGATCTGTGAAAATACCACCTCGTTACAAGTGAGCAAAGTGCTATGTGTGCTGGGAGCTACACACATGGCTTAGTGCCACAGGTCCTACCTTAATGCACACTTTGATTTAGCTTTGCCTGAAAATGGTCTGGTCCTTTGTACAGATCATGGGGAGGGGATATTTGGAAAAGGAGAGAGAAGGGCTCTTTGGAATGACTTTTTCTATTACAGTAGTTTGCAAACCAAGATCCACCTCACACCGCTGAAGGACTCCTCAGTGGAAGACAAATGCTTGCCATAAGGCAACCACAGGTTTCTGTGACTTGTCCAGCTTATGAGGCCAGTTTTCTTCTGCTCTTGTGTTTCTTCTGAAGCCATAAGCTCCTGCCTGAGCCTATCCCTGCATGAGTAGATACATGTGTGGGCTTTTTCTCTTCCAGCTAATTTTTTATTTTCATGAAACCATTAGAAATATATGCCATTAACTGTGGTGAAATTTGGCTAATAAGTTCAAACATTAAAGGACAACCTTGTAAGCAGCTGGTGTTGCTGAGTGGGCTGTGTTCCATGGAGACAGGGAGCATAGGGATAACACTGCTTACAGTTAGCAGCAGCCTCCTGCACCAATGAGTAAAAAGCTGCTTTACTGGGGGCATCATTTCCCTGGCAAGTACTGTCCATCAAAGAAGCATGATGGTTCCCAGTGCATCCTGAATATGGAACAAGTAGCAGATGCCCTTTTAAATGGCTCTCGTGCCCCAGCACCAGGCTGCTGAAGAAAGGGGCAAGGTGCCATGTGGAGTGAAGAGAGACATAGGGCAGTGTGTGCTGTTACACTTCCATTTGATTAAACAAGTTAGTGTCTGTATGTAGAAGGAGCATGCTTAGGATACAGCAGGTGTCAGCTGGGTTTTTCTTTATGCTTTTCCTGCTGCATTTTTCAGAAAAAGGATATCTCTCTAACAGGTCCAGTTTTGCTGAATGTTACTCATATAAGCCACCCTCAGGTGCAATTAACTAATAAGATCTGTGCTGGCTTAGGCTGGTAGAGTTTTGGCTTTTTCTTCACATTGTCTCATGTAGGGCTGTGTTTTATATTTGTGCTGAAAACAGAGATTATAATATAGAGACTTTTTTTTTTTTTATTGCTGAGCAGGGCTTCCACAGATCCAATGCCTTATTGTACTGCCACGCTGGTGAGGAAGCTGAGAATGCATGGGAGGGTGGGAGGAGACACAGCTGGGACAGGTAACCACAATTAACCAAAGGGATATTCCAGACCATACAACTTCATGCTCAGTAGATAAAGTGGGGGAAGGAGAAGTGATGGTGTTTGTCTTCCCAAGTCACCATTACATGTGGTGGGACCCTGTTCTCCTGGACCCGGCTGAACACCTGCCTGCCCACACAAAGCAGTGAATTCATTCCTTGCCATGTTTTTTTTTGTGTGTGCAGCTTTTGCTTCCCTGATTAAACTGTCTCGACCTCTACCCACAGGTTCTCCAGCTTTTACCCTTCTGATTCCCTCCCTGGTCCCACCAGTGGGGGAAAAGTTGTGTGGAGCTTCATTGATGGCTTGGGCTAAACCGAGACAAAATCTCACTGAAACTGATCTAAAGTGGTCTGTCTGGGATTGCCTTGAAGTGGAGTATGAAACTCTCAAGTAAACACACAAGTGAGGAGAGACAAGGGAGAAATGTTTTAAGGAACTGTAGAGGAAAAAAAAAGGAAAAAGGTTTGAAAAGATTATTGCAATCTGGCCCAGGATTTTGACATTTCTTGGCAGGGATACAATCTCCAACTGCATCTTCTGAAGTCCCCCTTGTTGCCTAAAACGGGGCAAAGAAAACTCTGCAACCACATTAGAATAGTACCATAAAATGCAGGTCTCAAATCCCTGGCTGCAGCTGGCATTGTGCGGGCAGGCCCCAGGGACAGTAGGTGGGCCAGGCCGTGGCCAGGCAGCAGCAGCTGGCCCGCTGGCCCAAGGGTGGGTGGCCCGACCCCCTCTTCCCACAGTAATCTGGTTAGTTGCCAAAACAACAGCAGACAAATCCAGCTGCAGGACAGCAGTGACAACTGCTAAGTGTCCCTCTGGGCTGCCCCGCTCCAGCACATCCAACATGACAAGGTCTGGGATTTTTGTTTCCACAGACAGAATGCACCCCATGTTCACTACAATAGGAGGTACTGGGCACCTCCCACCCTTCTGACACCTCCTGCTGGGCCAGGCTAGACCCAGCTACTCCGAAAATCTGTCCAGGCCAAACCGAAACTGGGGAGCAACCCTCTCTTCCCCACCAAACAAACAGTATAGGAGGTACTGGGCGCCTCTCGACCTCATACACCTCTCTCTGAGCCGGGCCAGAACCTGTGCTCCCTGGGAGAACACAGCAAACAAACAAACAAAAGGTGCATGTGCTAAATGCAAAAAACTCAGGGGAGCTCTGTACCTCCCCACCAAACAAACTGGGCCAGGCAGGACCCAGCTGCTCCAAAAAACTGCTTGGGCCAAGCCAGATTCTGTGTTTCCTGGGCGAACACAAAACCCTCACACACACAGAGAAAGACACAGACACACAAACACATGGATAAGCAGCCACATAGATACAGACACACACATGCACGTGCGCACAAACACACAGACAGCCCTTGGCTGAGCTGGGCTGAACCAAGAGAACAAGCAAGGAAAAAGACCAAAGCTGTGCCACGTGGACCGCGAACCTGCACTGATGCCTAAAAGGCTGGCCCAAAAACTGAGGCCAGGCAGGAGTAAGGGAATAAAAGGTGGGTATTTATTTGAAGGGCCTTCAAAGGTACCTTCAATGTACCTTCAAATGTACATTTAGGGCAGGCAAAGCCCCCTCCTTGGGGCATCACCCAAAATGGACGACGAGTTATGAGTTCTCCACACTTATAGACTTGGTCCATTTGCATATCAGCATAGATTTACCAATTAAAACTTTACAATTTCCCCCTAGCTTGCTCCCCCCCCCCTTTAGAAGCTCGGGTCTGGGCAGCCCAAATGGCCTTGGTGAGTACAGAGTGGTAGTGTTATGTCTATAGAGAACAGCAACCAATGAGATATAAAGCATACACACCAGACAATGCAGGATTTGAAAAATACAAGGGTTAAACCTAAGGCATCAGCACCAGCCAGGCACAACTTAAGCAGACAAACAAACAAACAAAAAGGCTAGGAAGCAATTACCACAAAGAGCTGCTTTTTTATGTTACCTCTGGTATGTGTGGGTGCCTTAGGACCGCGGACCTCAGAGCACGGGCCACGGGAAGCCCTCCAGAAGTCTGAAAGTGCCAGCAAAAATGAAGAGTTTCTAGCCCAGCAAAGTCACAGCATTCCTGTCCCATCTGGTTTCGTCAAAAACTGTTGCCTAAAACAAAGGAAAGAAAAACTTTGCAACAGTATTAGAATAGTAACATAAAAAACAGGTCATTTATTGAAAGCTTTCAAGGCACATGATGTGGCTATATGCACAATTGGAATCAGGTTTCTACAGTTTTTATGTTTAACAAATTAGCCTATCAATTGAATATTGTCCAATTAAAAAAGAAGTCCATTAGGTCATCTAGCCCCTGGGTTCGGCCCCCCACTGAGACCCCTCTGACTCCTAGCCATACTTGTTTATACTTTATGTGACATGGGACAGTGAAATGTCCTTGTTTCCCAAGGAGCAGGAATGATAGGGTGTTAGGAATGTATCCNCCAGACAATGCAGGATTTGAAAAATACAAGGGTTAAACCTAAGGCATCAGCACCAGCCAGGCACAACTTAAGCAGACAAACAAACAAACAAAAAGGCTAGGAAGCAATTACCACAAAGAGCTGCTTTTTTATGTTACCTCTGGTATGTGTGGGTGCCTTAGGACCGCGGAACTCAGAGAACGGGCCACGGGCNAAAAAAGAAGTCCATTAGGTCATCTAGCCCCTGGGTTCGGCCCCCCACTGAGACCCCTCTGACTCCTAGCCATACTTGTTTATACTTTATGTGACATGGGACAGTGAAATGTCCTTGTTTCCCAAGGAGCAGGAATGATAGGGTGTTAGGAATGTATCCTGTTATGAGACACAGGGTCCTTGGTTCCAGGAAGAAGTAAGATTATGGTAGGGTCTTAGGAATGTGTTTTGTCTATCTAACAGGGTAGGAAAAATACTAGCTAAGAATCTATATTGTCACGGGTAAAAATCGTGAGTAGCAGGAAGCCTTCGGCAGCGATTGCGTGACCCGAGAAAAGTGATTCCAGCCTTGCCCAGTTCCCCCAGGGGAATTGCTGCCTTAATTCTTCCCTGCTTGTGTTTGCAGGAACTCACGCACATGGTTTAATTGAGGCAGTAAAAGTGAAGAGATGAGGAAGGGTCCTTTTCCTCTTGTCCAGATGATATTACTACTGAAGTTGCAGACAGAGCAGATGAAAGACAAGGAGGGCTGGCACAAGCTAGCTGAAAAATCAGGGAAGCAAGGGGAAGGCAGTCAGGAGAGAGCCAATGGCTGCAGAGGACTGGAATGACTGACAGGGGCGTTGGCCAGTCACGCAGCTGTCTGCACACAGCACAGCAACCAATGGGCTGCCCTTTGAGGCGGGGACCGCCCCCCACCATGGCCAGAGAGCCCCTGTGGCACCAGCGGGGCGGGGCCGGGCCGGTCCCTTGGCTACCCCCAGAGGCACTGCAACACTATATAGTTATATAGTAAAAGGCTACAGGACTACAACTACATAGTAAATATAAAAGCAAAAATCCTAAGGTAGTTTATTGCCTTAGGCACCTTGGCCTTCACACAGAGAAGCATTCAAGGGGCTGGTGAAATGAGGACAGAGAGGGAGAAACCTGAAGACAGAAAGAAAGAAGCCCTCATTCAAGTATTGGCTCGACCACAGCCACTGCTGCTCTGAGGAAGATTGAGGAGCTACAAGTCACAGCTAAAAGCCCCCAGTGTGGTCTGTGGCTGTTACACACTTATGTTCTGGGCTGTGAAGTTGCTCCTTGCTCACACAGTGGTGCAGCCAGAGTCACTGCTTAGTGCTCACTGCTCAATGCAGCACATAGACTGGGGCATCAGCTGCTCTGAAGTCATTGGAGAGATGGATATCCCCAAAATCTTCCATTGCCCTGAGGCTGAAATGCACCCCCAAAGTCTTACAGGTGCTGTCAAGAGCAGCCACCAAGAGAGAGAAATCTGCTGTGCTTCTGTGGATTGCCATGGAACATTGCTGCCCCCTCGCTTGGGGCCAGGCAGCAGTAGCTGAAGCACCCTGTACATTCGAAAGGTCTTTACATCCTGTTTCCCCAAATGGGAGTGGGGTACTACACTGTTTGAAGCCTCTGATCGGCAACACTCCACAACACAGCAAGGTCAGGGCAGATGTGATCCACAGATAGTGTCCCCAGCAGGAGCACAGGAAACTGGCTGTCTCCTAGTGCCCTCCTCCACAGTCAGGAATTAGTAATAATGAACACCACTGGTATTCAATTTATTCATTAAACCGTCCAAGCTGAAAAAGCCTTCAGCAGCATGACTTCTAACTGATCTAGTTATGTTTTGGTTTCTTTCCCCTGCAGGTAAGGAAAGTAACATTCGAGTTCATGCTTTACTAGAAATATTTGATAGCATTGTCCATTTTTTCCTCACTAGAATTCCCTTCATAAATATTAATCTCTGCTGGTGCTGCTCCATGGCCTGCAGCTGTCCAGAGAGAATAGTAGGGACTCCCTTTTAAAATATGTTGTTGCAGAAACATTCAACCTTTGTGTCTGATTAAGGTGGTATCAAGCCTCAGACCATCTGGTCTGCTGGGTTTGCTGGTTCCACTGTTCCACCAGCAAGGAAGAGTGGGAGCCCCTAGCATGATTTCCTTGTGGGATGGCTGCAGCAGCAGTCCTGGGGTTCCTCTGCTGCAGCTTGGCTGCTTGCACAAGCTGCCAGGTGGGACAAACTGTGGGTAGTGGTGTTGGATGTTTCGCTGAAGGGTTTGATGTGCTGCAGAATCCTCAGGGCATTGTGCTTGGAGAGTAGTCAAAATCACAACCAAGTGCAATGGCACTGTTGTGTGGGGATAAATGTGGGGGGATGTCATGACAGCTAGGGTAATGTTTTGGGATACCTGTTTTGTTGCTTACTCAAAGCTAACCTTACAAGTTTGGAGTCTTTTTTAGATAAATTTGAACAATTTTCTGCTGCATTTCTGCAGAATCCTGCAGCTTGTAGTTGCAGCCTTTCTTGGCATCACTAATGGTGTTTATTTTCCTGGGGAGCAGACATTAGAATTTGGCTCCTTCATGGTGGTACCCAAACTTTCTTCTTCTGCACTAGATTCAGGGAGAATGGAGATCAAATCTCAATGTCTCCTCTTTCAGTAGCTTCCCAGTAGAAGGCAGTGCGTTGCCACTGTTTTCCAAGGACAGGTGATGCCCCCACAGGGACCCTTCATGGAGGGGAATGCTTTGCCGCAGCCCTGGGCTGCACCTTCTGCTGCCATGCTGCTGGCATGTCACTGAAGAGGAGCAGCTCGGCCGGTTACTGGCCCATGTGATGGGATTTTTTGTGCTCATTGTAGAAGGAAAATGCTGCTTTGGGAACATACTAATCTCTACACATTCATTTTAGTACAGAACAGCATGTTATTGTGAAAAATAGATGAGCAATCCCTTTGATGTAGGCCTCCTATTCAACACCCCGCGTTGCATTTCCAGGTATCGCTATTGGACTGTTTTGTATGTGACCTGAGAGAGATCACTTTGCCTCTGATAAATGGAAATTTCCTCTAGCAGAATAGAGCTTTGTATCTGATTTAGAAAGAAAAAGGGAGGGGAAGGGGATTTAATTTTGGGCCACTGGAAATCCAGCGAATCTGAAAGCATTAGCAAGAGCAGGTATGAATCACTCCTTTCTTCTTTGTTCTACTTCAGATGAACTACTCTTATGTTCAGCTTCATTAATAATTAGTACAGTGGGGAAGTCGGCTTGGCCACATTATCTTCTGTCACAGCCAAAGGGCACGTCTGCAGACCCCCACAGCTGTTCTTATGCCAAGACTCTGGAAGTCCAGCTTGGTGTGTAAGGGAAGTGAACAAAAATCTGTGCTTCCTGATGTAGCTAACAGTGGTAGGTGACAAAAGGTGAAGGCACCATACAAGGTGAAGTGAAGGTGATCTGCAGGCTTTCCAAGAGGAGAAAACAAACACACAGTAGAAAACACCACCTTGACATCTGCAGCACAGCTCACGCAGCAGCACAATTGTGCTTCTTAGAGGAGAAGGAAGAATGAGGCTTCTGAGAATCTCTTAACTAACAGTTTAAAAATCCTGAGTTTGTTCATGAGACAGGTTGCAGCAAGGTAAGCATGGCCCAGCCCTTGGTGCCCTCAGCCTCCTGGACCTGCTCTGCAAAGGTGCCTGGCTGTGCTGCTTGCCTTGTCCCTAACTTCCACCTGGACATCTCTCAGGGTGTGCTGATGCAGGGACATACAGGGGTGCATAATACTGGCTGAGGAAAATCCTGGCTGAGGAATTATGTTACAGTGGGTATCTGAGCACCAAGGGAAATGGTGGATGAAGGGATGCTGGGAGCACATTTAGGGTAGTGGTAAAATGGCATGTCCAGCAAGTGTTGAAAGAGAGGGGCCACAGCTTACTCACAGGGCGAGCGAGGGACCTTCTGCTGTCACAGTCCTGGGACAAGGAGGGAAAAAGCCCTTGGAGGAATGTATACAAGATAGCTTGTATGGAGTAAGTCAGCTCCTGGAAAACAGCAATGGTGAACAGCTTAACATGGGATGGCAGATTAGAATCCTATTTTAGTCCCTCTACAACTTATTTTATTATCTCTTTGCACCAAGATAAAGTAGCAACTTCTCTGATACAGAGGGAAATTAATGTCTGATTACTTTGAGCAATTATCCATGTCAAGATGGTGGGTTGGTGTTTGACATCAATTAACAAGATTTAGTTCAGCAAAGGTTGTTCTGCATGTCTACAAGTTAGGAATTTCCAAAAACCTTCTACAGTACAGAAATCACTACTACTTGAGTGAGCTTTTGAAACTAGTTCCATAGGAAAGATTATTATGTTTCTAATCTATTCCTAGTGTGAAAAAGGATATGTATGTGTATATATGTGTGTGTGTGTGTGTATGTATGTATGTATAAACTTGTTGAAAAGGAGAAACTCTGTGTGAATGTGTAGATGAACATTCTTCTCTTCAGGAGCAGTTGTGCTCTGCAGAAAACAGGAGGCCCCCACAGTCAATTAGTGGGTCTGCCCTAGAGGAATTCCAGCAGTTACTGGTCAGACTGCCTATAAGAAAGGACATCCTTTGCAAAAATATTGGCAAGAAAGAACATGTGAATGTTTGCTTACAGGTGCAATGCAAGGCCTGCAGGCTGTGACTGACCTCACCTTTGCCAGCCATATGGGCTGCAGCAGGGAGCTGGGCACTGCTGGTCCCACTGCTCCAGCTCTGCTGTAGGGGGGCAGAGGGCTGGGGCATGAGCACAGTCCTGAGCCACCAGCCCTGTTGCTTCAGACATCAGCAGCTAAGTGCACATGCCTTAGAAGCAGGGTTTCACTTAGGTAGCTAAACACAACAGTTACAAACACACGCTCACACAGGCACATACAAACTAAGATGTTCTTGTGTTACGTACAAGAAATACATCTCAGAGTGAGCCTTAAATGGCTCACAACAGCAGCACCATGGGGAAATCATGCAGCAGAGCTAACTCTGCCTGTATTTTTAAAGAGTGTCATATACTCCACATTGGAGTAGTCAGGAGACTCTCAAGGATCAAACAGATGATGGCATTTCAATGATTAAAATAGACTTTCAATTTAACACTCAGTTAGATGAATAGAGTAGGCTCACAGCCCTGTTGGCTCAGGGTTCACCCTATCTGCAGGAAAAGTGAGCTGGCCAGGGGGACACAGAAGCTGACTGTGCAGGCTAGAGTGGGTGGTAAAATTCTGCCTCCTCTTCTTTCTTTCTTTTTTTTTTTCCTTTCTTTTTTTTTTCAATTTAAATGAAGAGAGAGAGCAGTTTCCTTTCTGATAAAAATAGTGAAAAATTGCAGAACCCTATCAGTGTTGATCTATGGTTTTTGTTCATGACAGATTTATTGGCAGTAAGATTTGGTAGGGCCCATTTAAAAACTATTCTGTAAGTCAAAAGATGAAAGCTGGTCAATCCTTTGTACATCTGCAATGGTTAGTAAGTTTCTTGGATATCAGTGGGGATCTCATGTAAGCCTGGAACTTGCAGCTGCAACTGTGCTTAAGGGACTCACATCTGTCTCCAGGGATTCACTGACAGCATTGCTGCCCAAAGCCATGTTTACTTCAATCCACCTCGGCCCAAATAATGCACATTATCCTATGATATGAGCAGAGGGCAAAGAGCTGCCACTGTTGATCTGTTAGCAGCATATTCATCTTCCTAGCTTACGTACTCCCATTCCTTTATCCTGCCAGGCACTGAAAAAGGGATTAAAAATCTCTCTCTCTTCCAGTAGCTAGGCTGCAAAAAAACCCGTTCCCCAAAGTGATGCTTAGCCTCCAGGAGGAAGGGAGAAGCTGGAAGAGGTTGCAGAGTCCGAGGAGGGTCTACAGCCTAAGTCTGACCTCCCTCCAAACCCACTTCTTTTGCAGCTCTACAGAACTAAGCCACTTGTCTACTACATTTTAAGTGTAGTTCATCATAATCACCACATTTCATTATCACTCCTCACATTTTTCCTCTCAGTAATTCTCCACACTCTCACAATTTTGCTGAATGCATAGATCCTTTCCTTTTAAGCTAGAGATGTTAATCACGGTTGTTTTTCCCGGGTCCCACAAGGTTTCTTTCTTTGTACCTTGAATGTCTTCAGGTCAATACTCACACACT
Source organism: Climacteris rufus (assembly GCA_013398175.1). Taxonomy (NCBI): domain Eukaryota; kingdom Metazoa; phylum Chordata; class Aves; order Passeriformes; family Climacteridae; genus Climacteris; species Climacteris rufus. The sequence goes on along the minus strand of VZRZ01001488.1, from coordinate 3,327 downwards.
TTCAACGTCCTTTGTTAAGCACTATGAAGGTTGTTGTTCTGCTCTCTTTGCTATTGCTAGGATGGGACAACTCACCTCTACCATAATTTGCTGTTTGGAGTGGATACCTGTAGCAAGTGATACTGGTAAATATATACATAACAGACAAGCATTCTTCTTGTGTCTCTGAGTTTCCCAGAAAAAACCTCTACAGAGGTTTCTTCCTGGTAAACATCATCCAACAACAAGTATTTTCAACCATAGAGTGTATCTTTGATGCTGCATTACAAGTAAACCCTTGCAGCATTTAAGCAAAATTATTTTGTTCCCATTGTCTCATAAAAGCACATGCTGTTTCACTCCAGGTACCAGGAAGTGTAAGGCTCCCTCTGATGACTCTGGATGAGGTACACACAGAGCATGTGGGATCTCTGACCTGCCTCTTGTATTCCTGGGAAAATTACTACTTCCAGAGCACAGTCAGCCCCAGGGAACATTGCCCATGACTAAACCATTGCCAAGCAAAGCTCAGCATCACTGATGACTCTGACACTGAAGGCGGAGTTGTGCAAAGACATGGCAATGTGCACTGAAGCTACTAATGTTTGGGTGCCTGTTCCCTTCCCATGTCTTTGCACAGGAAAGGCAGCTTGTCAAACAGTGGAGATGATACTTATCACACTGAGGCAGCCAGCCCAGCATAAATGGCATGCTGTCATCACATACTGCCACCCACCCAGGTAGGTGTAGCTGCATTCACACTGACACCATCCACATCTTTGTACAGGATGGAGTGGGACAGGTCACTGTGCATGCACACAGGCTCTCTGCTGTTCACTGAGCAGGATGCTGAGGTACATCAGTACAAGGATGACATCTTGCATTGAAACACCAAGCAGCCTCCTCTTCTGCTTGGAGAATTGTGACAAGAACAAATGACAAAAATGAAGGTAAAAAGCTGAGCTTGACAGATGTCACCATAGGAGAAAAGTTAAAACAAACAAACCAAAAAGAAAAAAGAAAAGGAAAATGTACCTGAAGCGCCCAGTTATATATGTGGGATGGATCAAAGAAACCAGTGAAAAAATTTTTGAAGTCTGGTTTTCAGTGCAGAAAAGCTGGTGATACACTTGGACGGGGATGAAACCTGGGCTCAAGCTCATATTCTGAGCTGTGTCTCTTCGGTGGGGGAAATAACAGCTTCTGCCTGCAATGAAGCTATCTGCATGTGTCTGAAAGAGACGTGGCAGAAGTTTACCACTAACTGCAAGGATACCTCTTAAATCTAAGGTTGTATGATTTTGACCATGCTAGGAAGCCCTGTCTGATTCTACCTGTCCTTACATTGCATTTGAAGAGCTAGCCACAACGAGAAGTGGGCTGAATGGGCTAAAAAGAGGTGTTGATGCCCACATCATGCCTTACTGTGTGCTGTCTAGGTGGGAGTGCTGTGCCCAGGCCTGCCTAGAACCAAACATGTATGTGGTGACTAAGGCAGGTGATTTAGTCTCCTTCCAGGGGGAAGGTTGTGTCCACAGGCAGTCAATCCAGGCTGAACCTCCAGCCTGGAAAAGTGATCCATTGGCTAGGTGTGAGCAAGTAATTTCATGTGGGTACCAAGATGAAATGTAAATGGGGCCACTGAATAACTTCAGAGAGCGCTTCACAGGAATGTTTCAAGCAGAAAACCGTGTCTGAGGACAGTGGTTGGACTGAAATAGGGTGGCAGGCTCTGACAGAAACCTCTGTCTGTGTTTCAAGGGGTCCTACAAAGCAATAGAAAAGTAGAAAAAGAATGAAAAACACTGCTGTGCAAGCTGGCTTCCTCTGGCTCCTGGAGACAGCTCAAGGCTTTGCCTTATCCCATAGAAGGATGGCCCAACCAAAGGAATTTCCTCTGCAGCCTGGGTACCACCTGACACATGGGGAAACTTGTGGTAGCAGCCGTATTGTGTCTGGATGCCTTAGTCCTAGTCCTGGTCATCTTCCCAGTATCTCATTAGAGAGAGTATTGAAAATAGCATGCTGCTCTCTGCTGCTGAAATGAATGGGGAGCTGCCAAGCCGGCAGAGATCACTCCACCAGGTCCCCAGGACACTCATAACTCCCTCACACTTGATGCAGAGCAAAGCACTCCTTGGGGAATCCCTGTCTGTCTCTCAAAGGATTCTGTCTGCTACATTGGAGAAGAAAGCAGAAAAGATGGAGGGCGGGGGAAAGAAAAGGGTGGTGGTGCCTTCCCTCAGGGGGGCTCGGACCCCTCCTGTTGCTCAAGCATTGGCTATACAGTGGTTGAGTGACACAGGATCCGAGGATGCTCAGGAAGAGGAGTTGGAGGTCTAAAAACACCGCTTAGACATCCCCTGGGGTGGAGAGAAGCACAACCCCAGCCTCCCTTTCCAGAGAGTTCTTCGCAGTTTGACAGTTCATTGGTCAGTTATTAGGTAATCTTTAATAATTGGTCGTTATTACTGTGTCCCACCCTGTAAGCCCCCCGTTATTGGATGTTAGTGTTTTCCACGCCCTGTTTCTTGGGCCTGAAAAGTTCGTGTTTGGTGCGTGATTCGGAGGATTTCTGGTCTCCCTTGGCCTGTAATAAACCATCTACCCCCCCGCCAGAAATCTCCCTCTCCTTTTCTTCGTGCTCCGGATCGCCATGCGCTCAGCAAGCTCCTATCTGCACCTACTGAGGGCAGGCTGCCTAGCCTGGGGCAGCGCCATTGGGATACCTGCTTGCAGCGTGAGAGGTTCTGGCGAGCCCACATTCTGGGCCACTGGTTCCCGTGTGAGGGCTCGATCCTGGCTGCGATTGGATCGCTCAAACCCTCTGAATAAGTGGTGCTCCCAGCCCCGAGGTTCCATCGAGCTATCCCGAGGCAGGCTGAGTGAGTCACAACGCCGCAGAAAAGATGTTTATTTTCCTTCAGAGATGTGGAAAAGCAGAGATTGCAAGACAGTTTGTTCAACAGTCTCTGTCAGCTACCATCGCAATAAGCATTTGCTGACCTAGGTCAGAGCCCATGTATTATGATGGGACTTGTGCAGCATAAACCATTGAACAAGCTCTTTGAGGATGTATGTGTGCGGTGACCCACAGCTATTTCAGCAGGGGTGTTCCTCCTGGGATGGTGCGTACTGTGCCCTTCCATGTCCTCGGTGCAGCCATTCAGAACTTCTAGTAGGACACATGACTGAGAGCTCCACCATTTCAGGGAGCTGCACCATGTGATGACTCTGCTCCAACAGCCAAAACCAGGTGGATTCAGCCTTGAAAAATCCCCCCTCTCACTTGGATGACACATGAAATCCAAGGAACTAATACACTACTGTTGTGGTGACCCAGCCCAC
>VZRZ01001487.1:0-17614 GCA_013398175.1 Climacteris rufus | reverse complement strand
TGGACATAAACCTCTGGTGTTGTAAATTTTCTTTACACCAATATGGTTTCAAATGCTCCCAGTACAATCCCAGTCACTCCCAGTTTCTCCCACTATATCCCAGTTGCTGCCAGCATGATCCCAGTCACTCCCAGTTCCTTCCAGTTGCTTCAAGCATGATCCCAGTTGCTCACAACCACTTCCAGTCAGCCTTAGTGTGGTTGTAGTCACTCCCGGTATGATCCCAGCCATCTCCAGCATGATCCCAGTTGGTCCCAGTATAGTTCCAGTTGCTCCCTACATGGTCCCAGTCACTTCCAGTATTATCCTGGTTACCCTGTATGATCACAGTCTCCACTAGCGTGGGCCCGGCTACTCCCAGTGTGATCCCACTATGATCCCAGTTGCCCCTGGCACGCTTGTAGTCATTTCCAGTCACTCCCAGTTACTCCAGCACGGTTCCAGTTGCTCCCAGTACGATCCCAGTCACTCCCACTATGATCTCAGTACGATCCCAGTACAGCTCAGTCACTCCCAGTGACACCACTCCTGGCATCCCCCACCCCTCTCTGCGTTCCCCCTCCCAGATCTCCAGGCTCCCGAGAGGAACCCCAAGGGCTGCAAGTCCCCGCCCAGGGCGGCCACCGAGCCCCAGTTTGGATCTGCAGCCCCCAATTTTCCCTGTTTCCCTCTCCTTTTTCCCGGACCGGATTCCCCCCAGCGGGTGGGAGCAGCCGAGAGCCCCGCGCTGCCCATCCCGACCTGTCCCGGCTCCATCCCCGCTCCTCCCACAGGATGCCCTGGGCTTGGGGCACGGGGGAGGAGGAGCAGAAGAAGGGACAGAGGAGCGGGGACGATGTGGGATTACGGAGAAAAGGGAGAAGAGGGAGAAGGAGAAGGAGGCATGGAAGCAGAGGAGTGGGGAGAGAAGAGAGAGAGGGGAAGAAACGGAAGGAAGAGGGAGAAGGAGAGGGAGAGGCAGAGGCTTTTTTAACTGTTATGCTTTCTGACTCAAATCTTTCACATTATTAATAGAGTGCCTACAAGAGAAGTTAAATAGAAATCCTTAACTGCAATGTGCAGTTATTTTGGAGATGATTCCCCTGTTTTGTTTTGGATTTTTTCCAGCTGAAAAATGCTAGTTGGAATGAACAATTCAGGTGATCTTCTGCACCCCCCTTCTCCCCCCGCACAGACAGCGGTGTTGCGTTTGACTGTCTCTCAATTTTGTGGGTCCTGGCTCCCTCCCAGTCTGTTTGGGGGTCCCACCATCCTCCTCTCCCCCCATTTGCCTAGTATTCCCCCAATAATAGCCCGCTCGCTTGGTTTGGGGGGGTCCCACTCCCTGCCCACTCGTTTTGGGATCCCACCCACATTTTCCCCTCTCTCCCCACCCCTTCCCTTTCCCACTGGCCTCTCCACCCCCTCTCCTCCCAGTCATCCCAGAGCTTCTCGCCCGCATCCGAAGAGGCTCCCAGCCCCGCCAGTGCCACCAGCAGGGCCCCGCCTGCCCCCACACGCCCCATCCCCAAATTCCGCTCCGGGGGGTGCTGGGGGCGAGGGGGGGCCGCAGGTGGGGTCCGGGTGGGGAGCGCCGGGCGCTGCAGGTCTGCCCGGTAACTAATGAGTCATTGGCGAGAAAAGCTCTGGCTGAGCTCTGCCTTGGGGGCAGGGCTGCAGGAACGGGGGGCACCCTTCTTCAGGGGGGATGTCCCGCAAACAGGACCCCCACAAGTGTCTGAGAACTCCCGGTGCTGGGTTGGCCCTGCCTGGATGCCGGGGGCCACCAAAACCGCTCTCTCCTTGCTCTTCAGAACTGGATAGGGAAAGGAAATTAAAGGAAAGTCAGGTGAGGTGAGCTGAGGTGAGGTGAGGTGAGCTGAGGAGGGCTGGGAGACATCCCACCCCAATCAGTCATAGGCAAAATGGACTCAGCCTGGGGAGAGGGATTGTGACACAGCAAGGCCTTATGGAAACAAGGGACCATTGTGAAACTGTGGGGTAGAATGTAATCAAGGACACAATTGATCCTGAAATCAGCCAGATAGAAACTTTGTAGCACAGTTTTGAATATTAGAAAGCAGCCATTCTTTATTACAGTGTGTTGGTCACTCAGGGGATCCTTCCGCTATTCAAGTGCACTGAGCATTGAGTGAACAGGGGTTTTATCGTACACAATGATTACATATTTTGGGGCTATCCCCACTTCCTTTGACTTTATTTGACATAATTGCACCCCTTATCAGAAGTCCTTATACAGTTGTTTGGGGTCTGTCTTCAATGTCCAGTGTCCTTTTTAGGTGGTTGCTCCTCGACCCCCGCTTTTGAGTAAGGGCAATATCGTTGTTTTGCATAACTACTGCTTTGTCAGCCTTGCAGAGCTGAGCTGGCATCCTGTTTGTATTTTACATGACTTCTGTTTGCCTTAGTTACATCCTTTATCTATGTCTCCAGAGCTATGCTCTTTTGTTCTACTGTTCATCAGCCCCTTGATGTTCCCCTTTTCCTCTGGGTGAGTCCTCCTTGGATGGTCACTCATTTTAGGAAATGCCACTCTCTGCCCACCCAGACTCACCCGCTGTCCTGGGAGTTCCCCTGAGCTCTGCTGTGTGGCATAATAAGGGCACGGACTCCGATTTGCCCATCAAAGACCTTTACTATCAGCAGTGTCCAACTTATATAGACACAACGAGCATCTCAGTATTTTTCCAGTTCCTCTTGGCACGTAAACAAAGGTTTTGTGTCCTAATACACTATATTGAGCAAGTTCCGTTATTTTTGACCCAAATATTCACAGTTCCCACAACGAGTTTCGCTGACATTTCTGTGTTTTGCTTCACTGTTTATCCTTCCCAAGGCTTCTTGTTGATAAGAGATAAGTCTCCCGATTGTTCAGTCCCAAGATACACGGCATTTCCCACACTGCTGGAAGTGCACAATTCCTCTCCAGGATGGCATTGACCATCAGCCCACTTCAGGTGGGTAAGCAACAGGCAGATCAGTCAGAGCCTTCTTTCAGTCTGCTTGGACATGTGCAACCAAGAAGGGAGCTCTTGGTCCAGCCCTTGGTGCCCAACAGATCTCCCTGGGACTCTGAGCCTGCCCCCTGATTTAATCCAGAATGCCAGAAGAGCAAAAGCTCTTTTGAGGGAGAAGCTCCCTGGTGTATTCCTGACCCCAGCTCTGGAAGAGGTGTCCAGCCCCGGGCCCTGCCCTGCAGTGAGACCCTTTGGTTGTGGTGGGGCTTGCCCAGAGCCCAGCCGCAGCACAGGGTTCCCCTGGCCCGTTCTTGCTGCAGCCACAGGGATGGCACTGCAGGGAAAACGGGGCTATGCCAGGGGACAGGACAGCCTGGGGCTCATGCAGCCCTCAGGGGACAAGAGGCCTCTGTGGAGGTGAGGGCAGCCCAGCACTGAAATCATCATGTCCTGCTGTCCCTGGCCGGGGCTCCAGGGCAGCATCAGCCCCAACTCACAGGCAGCAGGCAGCGAGTGCCCCCCAAGGCACCAGGGACAGCCCCAAGGTCCCGGGGCTGCTCCTCCATGGGGCAGGGGACATTGGCCTCCTGAGCCCTCCTGTGTGCTGGGGCTGCTCCAACAGCTCCAGGGAGGGTGTGAAGAGAGGGGAACTGAGACAAATCATTTTCTGCTTATTTCTTGAGATTATCTAAGCATGGGGCTTAGATCCATAATTAGATGAGTGTTTTGGTCAATACAAAACACATATGAGGCCAAGAACAGGTATAGAAGAAAATACGAAATGAAAAGAAACCCAAAGAATAGGGAAAAATAAATACAGAAATGAAAAAAAGTTATTCCTGGCTTTTCCTAAGATACAGTCAGAGCCTTGGTAGGAAAATGGGCAATGTATTAATCTTATGTAGAATATTTCCGAATACTTTCAACAGGGCATCCTTGAGCTCCTGGTTCCTCAGGCTGTAGATGAGGGGTTTCAGTGCTGGAGGCACCACCGACTAGAGAACTGGCAGTGCCATATCCAGGGATGGGGAGGAGATGGAAGGGGGCTTCAGGTAGGCAAATAAACCACTGCTGACAAACAGAGAGACCACAGCCAGGTGAGGGAGGCACATGGAAAAGGCTTTGTGCCGTCCCTGCTCAGAGGGGATCCTCAGCACAGCCCTGAAGATCTGCACATGGGAGAAAACTATGAACACAAAACAACCACAAACTAAACAGTCATTAAACACAGTAAGCCCAAGTTCCCTAATTTTGGAGTGTGAACAGGAGAGTTTTGAGGATGTGTGGAATTTCAAGAAGAACTGGCCCAGGGCATTGCCCTGGCACAGGGGCAGGGAAAATGTATTGGCTGTGTGCAGCAGAGCATTGAGAAAGCCACTGGCCCAGGCAGCTGCTGCCATGTGGGCACAAGCTCTGCTGCCCAGGAGGGTCCCATAGTGCAGGGGTTTGCAGATGGACACGTAGCGGTTGTAGCACATGACTGCGAGGAGGCAAAACTCTGCTATGATGAAAAACAGAAAGAGAAACATCTGTGCAGCACATCCCGTGTAGGAGATGTCCCTGGTGCCCCAGAGGGAATTGTGCATGGCTTTGGAGACAGTGGTGCAGATGGAGCCCAGGTCGGTGAGGGCCAGGTTGAGCAGGAAGAAGAACATGGGGCTGTGCAGGTGGTGGCCGCAGGCTGCGGCACTGATGATGAGGTCGTTGCCCAGGAGGGCAGCCAGGGAGATGCCCAGGAAGAGGCAGAAGTGCAGGAGCTGTAGCTCCCGCCTGTCTGCCAGTGCCAGGAGCATGAACTGGCTCCTGGAGCTGCTGTTGGACATTTGCTGCATCTGAACATCGGTTTCTGTCATGGAGAAAATGGCAGTGAGGAGTTACAGGAGATATCTGTAACCAAAATCAAAGCTATCTCTCATAAATCCTCCCCTGTAACACACACAGACAGCCTTTAGGGGTTTAAGAGTTCTAGAGGGTTTTTTTAAAGCTCCCCCCATATCTCTCCAGGTATTCCTGGATATCAGAAATCCTCAGCACTTCTGCTGGATTTAGGAAGAAAAGACAGAGTTTGTGAGGCCAAGTGATGAGTGGACACTGAGGGGACAGTGCCGGTCTGTCACTCTGTCCTGTTCATAGCTTTTCTGGACTTCTGCCTTTGTCAAAAGGAGAATGTTCACACTCTCATATTTTCCTAAAAAACACCAGGTACTGCTGGGAGCAGATGGATCCACCATAGACCACCAAATGTGCCACTCAGTGCTCTGGGCTGGGTGACAAGGTGGGGATCAGTTACAAATTGGACTTGATGGCCTTAGAGGTCTTTTCCAACCCTAATCCTGTGATTCTGTGAAAGTTATCCTAGAACAAGGAAAAATTAATTCAGGAGAAAGCCCCTGCCCTGGAGCAGCACAGAAGCAGCACTGAGGCTGGATCTGCCAAAACCAGACCAGGCTGTGGGGAGCCACAGCTGGTCAGGGCTGAGCCCTATGGGGCTGCCCCGTTAGACCAGTACAGCCCCAGTGCTTGGTGCTGGTCCACTGCTGTTTGTGCGGTGATTTGGGTTCTTTGGCTGCACAGCCCTGTCCAGCTGCTCCCACAGGGATCTGTCAGCAACAACACAGACCTGCTGCTGCCTTGGTGGGGATGCATTGGGGGAACCCCTCCTGCCCTGCACAAGGCTGCTCAAGGCAGGCAGGGCTAGTGAGGAACACACCCAGCCTGCCTCCAGGAACTGAGCTCTTGGAGATTTTTAGGAAGAAATTCTTCCCTGTGAGGGTGGGGAGTCCCTGGCACAGCTTGCCCAGAGCAGTTGTGGCTGCCCCATCCCTGGAAGTGTCCAAGGCCAGGTTGGGCAGGGCTTGGAGCAACCTGGGGTAGTGGGAGGTGTCCGTGCCTGATGAGGGAGAGATGCCTCTGCCCAGATTAAGGGGCAGATGAGACCATAGGATGACAACCTACAGATTTTATTAAACAACACGGATTTTATTGAACAGAAAATGTGAGGTAGAGAGAAATAAAAAAAACCTTTCAGAGAGAGGGAGAGAGAGAGCAGAAGATAATCAGTTGGAACTACCTGAGCTTTAAGGTCCCTCCCAACCCATTCTGTGATTCTAGAGCTGTACGGACTCCAAAAGTGATGTCCGTAGCTGCTTTCTGCTGAGCAGGCCCTGGGCAAGGACACAGGAGTAGAGGGTGCAATGCTTTGGTCACAGGGTCACTGAAAAGTTTCCTTCTGGTGGATTTTTTTGTGTGCAAAATAGATGTAAAAATGGTGAAAAGAGCCTTTACAGCATCCAGAGCCACAGAAAACCTCTGAAAGACTCATCCCTCAAATTCTTCTCCTGGGGGGTGCCGGGGATGAGGGGGAGGGGGCACGTGAGGTCCAGGTGGGGAGCACTGGGCACTGCAGGTCTGCCTGGCAACTGGGGAGTCATTGGCAGGAAAAGCTCTGAGTGGCTGAAATCTCATTTGAGGGAGGGCTGGTGGAATGGGGCACTCCCTGTCCATCAAATGTGGGACCCCCACAAGCCGCTTGTAACTCCCGAAAATTGGCAGAAAGCAGCAGGGTTCTCCCCCACATGGGCTGCCTGTGTCCCTTGCCACAGGACCTCACTCCAAATGCCGGAGCTATGTGTCCCACTGCTCTCAGGAACCCCCACTAAAGACTGTGGCAGTACCCCAAAAGTGCCTCAGGATTGGAGGATACCCTGAAATCTCTTCAGAAACATGGGATATGCCAAAATCCACTTAGGAATGGGGTCCCCCCCAACACATCATCCCCAGCTTTTGGCTGTCTCATTCCAGACCCCATTCTGCCCTTCCTGGGCATAAAGACTCCCTTCCCAAGCCCTATTTCCCCCATCCTGCCCCTCCGTCATCCCACCCATCCTGCCTCACCCAATCCAAATTCCAATCCCAATCCCCATCCCACCCCTCCAAATTTGGACCCTGTTGCCTTACTTTTTACTGTTAAAAATAGCTAGTTTCATACTAGCTAGTTCCCAAAACTATTGTTCTATAAACATAGCTATGTTATTGTAGAATTATCTTGTTATTGCATTCCTTTCCCATGGACACAGATCTTTGATGGACATTCTCTTTGACCACTGTAATTGAAGGAGGAAAGATTGAATTCCTCCAATGAACAGTGATTTCTAAAAGTGTATTTAAGAACAAAGAAGGTGGGTCTTCCCCCCCTTCCTTCTTTTCCTCTGAACGTGAACACAGCTGGCTCTTTCTTTCTGCGTCTCCAGCATTCCAGCGGTGATAGGACCCCACTTCTCCCAATCCCCTTCCAACCCCATCTCACCTTGAGGGGCTGTGGAATGGAATTTTGGTGTGGGAGGTGGGATTGAGCCATTTTGGGGTAGGATTAGTAATTTTCAGTGGGATTCAGTAATTTTCAGGTGACAGATCAATCCCTCTTGACTTTTGGAGTGCAAAGAGATGGAGAAAACTCTCTGAAATCCTCCCAGAACTCAAAAATCCTCCAGAATGTGTCCCCAAACCCTGAATTCTCCCTCAAATACCAGTAAAATGATGTGAATTTAAAAGACTGTGATCGATTTCTTTATTTTTACACCAGTTTGGGGTGTTTTTAAAGGATGAAGATGAATCAAAAGAAAATTTGGGCAAAAATAAAAGGACCACCAGCCAGGTCTCTTCCCAATGATCGGGTATGAAGTTGGAACAGCACACGAAGCTCTTCCCACAGTCAGGGCACTCACAGGGCTTCCCGTACCAATGGCTCCATTGGTGTCTGGTCAAGGCTGAGCTCTGGGTGAAGCTCTTCCCACACACAGGACACTCACAGGGTTTCTCCCCAGTGTGGATGCACTGGTGGACAATCAGGTGGGATTCTGAAGCTCTTCCCACATTCCTCGCCCTGGTGCTCAGTTGGCTTTGTTGTTTTCTTTCCTATCTTGGGAATTCTGCCCCATGTCTTTGTGGCCTGGAAATCCAGCATCTCTGTGCCCAGGCTCAGGGAACCTCCCCGGGGCTGGCACCACTGGAGTACATGGAGCCCTGAACCTTAAGAAGGCACAACTACTGACGGGTGAGTTCCCTTTGTAACCTGGACATCCACAGGGGAAACAGGGAAGCCCTGTGCTAGGGGAACATGGGGGAACATAGGGGAACATGGAGAGACACAAGGGGATGTAGAGGTGACAAAAGGGGGACACAGAGTGGTACAGTGGGGACATGGGGCAGGGGGACACGTGAGTATCTGTGTCAGGTTTCCCCCCACAAGCTGAAGCTGACACGATAGCAGCAGCAAAACAGCCACTAAAAGGTCACATTTCTCCCTTGCTCCTTCCTCCCTCCACTCCTTAAAAATGCGGAAGGTTTTCAAGTTATTTCTATTTTTTATTCTTTTTTAGGCAGTTTTCTCCCCCTTGCCCCAGCATCTCCTCCCAGAGCAGCTTTCAGCAGCTGCAGCTCTGCCCATCCCCACAGCCCTATAGCTGGTGCATCTCAGAGCCACGGGACTTGGGGTTTTTCCTTCTTTAAAGGTGTTCTTTGGGTGTGATGGAGGCTCAGAGCTGGGTGGCTTCTATCTGGCAGATCCACTGAAGCTCCTTGCTGCAGCTCTCAGAGGTGATCTCATTCCCCCTGATCATCCCACAGGCTCCACGTCGCAGCCGGGGGTCCAGCTGGAACCTGCAGTTGCAGGAGGGGCCATGTCACACCTGGGGGTGACCACCCCGACACCCAGCCCTTCCTGCAGCTGCAGGAGGGGCCCGTGTCACACCTGGGGGTCCCAGGGGGTGGAGGGGGTTTGCTCTTCAGCCAGGTCCAGTCTGTCCTGTTCTGGGGAACATAGTAGCCGATCCAGAAGTTGTATAGGGGTCTCTGCAGGCTTTTATGTAGCAAATTCTGGTTCAGGGAAATGACAAGTGGTGACGCCAATGTGCCATGAAGAGTCATCCCAAAACACATCCACATCCCAGGAATGAGCCCCTCAGTGTCCCACACACTCTGCCACAGGCACCGAGGGGCTTGGGCAGGGAAGCGGGGGACTGACCCCAGGCTTCTGGGAACAACACCACCTTTCCCTGGGCCCCACCAGCCCCTCAGGAGCAGCTCTGGGACCTGTCCCACATCCCCATTGGTTCCTTCACCAGCTCATTCTGGTCCCATGGCACCAGCAGTGTGGCCCCCAGACTCCTGCAGTCCTTGTGGCTCTCAATCCAAGGGCTGTATCCATTGGAGACCCAATAGCACTTGGTCCTGCCCAGCATCCAGCCCTCGGGACAGAGCCTGCATGCCTCACCCCCTGAAAGATAGGATCAGTGCTGGGTTAAGCCACCAAGAAGCCACCTTGTCCCCCGCAAACTCAGAGAAGGACAAATGTGTAAGTTCCATTTGCTCCCCAGGGACACCCTCAGCTTCACATGGATCTCTAATCAGCAGGTGCCACCAGCTTTAGGGAAAGCTGATGGTATGGAGACACTTCATGGTCAGGGTTGTTACCTGGTGGCTGTGCCGAGCAGAGAACTTTCCTCAGCTCCCAGATGGCGTTCTCCAAGGTGGTGTTGCCATGTCCTATACATCTGCTCCCATCTTTGCAGTTTCCTGGGCTCTCTGACTGCTGGTGGAGAACTGCAAGGGAAGGATGAGCAAGGGAGAGGCTTCCTCAGGCATGATGCCAACCGAGATCCACCTGCACATGGCCCTGGCCATTTGGGATGGATCATGACACCGACTGGGAGCTCAGAGCCTTCCTCTCACCCCTCCTTTCATTCCTTCCCTTATCCTTGCCTCATCCCTTCACTCATGCTTTCTCTCATCCCTCCCCTCATCACAGCTCACCTCAAATCTTGGCCTAAGCACCTCATGAGGGGTCAGGATTGGCCTTGGGGTCCCAACCCAGAGCAGACAGCAGCTTGTCTCCTTTGGGGGCTGGCCTAAGCTCACCCCTGAGCTCACCCCCCACTGAGAGCTACTTCCACCCACTGCGGCTTCCTGCTGGTGACAGGATGTGGCCCCTCTGAGGTGCCACCATATCTGCCATCGCACCAGGCAGCCCAGAGAGCCCCAAAGCCTCTGCCCCCATGCATGGGGCCCCTCCTGACGCCGAGCTGTGCCCCCGATCTGTGCAGCCCAGAGGTGCCTGACCTCAGGGTGAGGGGCGGCTCAGCACCCTCTGCCCTCCCCTCGCAGTGCGGCTGCCCACAGACAGCCACGGGGTGTGTGAACAGCTCACAGCAGATTTATTTACAGGGGAGTCTCCTCCCCAGCATCCAGCAGACATTGGAGTCTCCTCCCCAAGATCCAGCAGGTATTGGAGACACCTGCTCGGGGCAGTTTGGGGGTGCTGGGGGTGCCAACAGCAATGTCCTGCTGGGCACAGGACTCATTTTATCCGGGCTCTGTGCGACCCTGAGCTCGGGCCCAGGGTGTCAAACCCTGTCCCTGCCTTGAGGCATGTTGAGGGGACCCCGGGGAGGGGTTACCTGGTGGGGGGCACAGGATCTTCCGCAGCTCCTTGTAGATTCCATTCAAGCTGGGACAAGGTTGAAGAGAGATCTCTCCCCTCTCTGCCACCCACCAGGACACTGGGAAAGTGGAATGCCAAGCCCAGTCAGTGACGTCAGGGATGGGGTGGGAAGGGGCACCAGGACCCCTCCATCACCCCCCAAAACACCCAAGGGGGGCACTCACCACACAGCACGAGGGACAGCGCCAGGGCAGCCATCAGAGCCCCAAGGAGACAGCGGGGATCTCGGGGGGGTGCAGTGGTGACTCCCTGGGTTTCTGGAATGCCAGATCCTGTGCTCAGAAAAAGGATACAGAAAAATAGATAGCTCTAGAGCACCTATCACACTCCTCTACCAGAGCACGAGGAAGGGTGTCCTGGGGCAAAGCACCCTAGTGAGACCCCCGCAAACGCTCTACACAGGACCTGGAGGAGCTGAGTGTCCCCAGAATTCCCTCTGCTCCCTCTTTTGGGGATCACAGCTTGGGATGCTGGGACAGCAACCAGACACAGCCTCTAGAAAAGCCCTCCTAGCCCTTCCTCCCTTAATCTGTGCCTCAGTTTCCACAGCCTGAGCAGCTCTTGGTGACCCAATAGGGTCACACTGCACCCATCCCCACCCCCTCCAGTTTGTCTCCCACAAATTTGGGAGGCCCAGCAGACAGGAACCCCCAGTACCTGCAACCTGGAGAGGACTGGGCCTTCCTGCATGGTCTAGAACTGTGTAGCCATCCTGGTCCTCCATGTCATGGCAGGGCCAGGGGGCACAGGCTGGTGACACAGGGCTGGTGACACAGAGGAGAGGATAGGAAGCCAAACCACCACTGACCACTTGCGCTGGGCTGGCACAGGGTGAGCTGTCAGTGGGCCTGAGCTTCCTGCCCCCACCACAGCCCAGCAGCTGCTGGGAGGACTCACCCTGATGGCTGGGGAAGGGCACCAAGGGGCCAGGGAGGGTGGAGGCTTTGTCTCCAGAGGAAGAAAAACTGGGGTACGGGGCTGCTTCCCACAGGGGAAAGGACAAGGAGCTTCAGCAGCAGCTACTGAGACAGAAAGAACCTCTTCACCCCCAAAATGGTGAAAATAAAAGATCAAGACATTGATCCTGATTTCTAAAAGATGAGAATCCATAAAATATCTTTAAAATATCCTTAAAGTGTTGAGATTCCGTCAATAAAATTCCAGATCTACATAAAAATAGACACAAATACAGACATTTTTGTGGCTCTCATGACCCAACTTTCCCAGCTGTGTGAACCGGGTGGTACCGGATCAAAGGGAAGCCCTGAGACTTGATTTCTCCTGCCCCATAATTAGAAGGAGTTTATTAGCCTAATTAATCACTGATTCCTTAGTCCCTGAGCTGCTTTGGTTCTCTGCCAGGCACAAACCAGCATGGGCTCAGAGGCTGCAGGGCTGCAGTGTCCTGCCAGGGACAGTACGTCAGTTTTATTCCCTTCAAAAGGGGAAAACAGCCCCAAATCCCTTTGGCTGAGAGGAGGAGGGGACAAAATTTTGGCAGAAAACTCCAAGAAGCAGTTTTTGCAGCTTAGGAAAAACAAAGTAAAGAAAAATGAGGTGGGAGCCCTCAGCAGCACTTCTCTGGCATCCCCGTTTGAGCCCCTGCCTGGGGCGTTTGAGCGTGGATGGGCAGACTGGGAGCACTGGGAAGGGGCCTCAGTTCAGGACACAGCCCCAGGGCAGCCCCACGGTCCCCATGGGAGCACCAGGGCTCCCACAGCCGGGGTGCAACATGTGAGGGGGAGCAGGGGAAAGTACAGGGAAACAAGGGACAACGACTTCACCAGGATTTAATGGGGCAATAATAAAGCAATAAGGAAAGAGAAGAAGAGCAGCAGTGTCAGCATCACAGCACTGCTGGCAGAGTGTCCTTGTGGCACAGTCCACAAGGACACAGCACCACCCCGGATGCTCCAGCCCACACCCATTCACCCAGAGGCAGCAGCTTGAGCTCCGTTACCACAGTGCAAGAGCAGGGGCACAGGAAAGGCACAGGAAATGCAAGTGGGGGCCAAAGGAGATCTGAAGCAGTTCTGGAGAGGAAGAAGCTGCTTGCCTGCTGGAGGCTCCAGTCCAGGCAGCCTCAAGCCAATGAGGGAGCTTTTATGTCGTCAGGCACTGAGATGTCCCAGGGCCCCGGCACTGAGGTGCCCCTGAGTCCTGGCAGTGAGTTGTCCCTGGGACTTGGGACTGAGGTGTCCCTGAGACCTGGCACTGAGGTGTCTCTGTGTGTTGGTTTTGCACAGCCTGGTTTTTTGGTAGCGGGGGGGCCACAGAGGTGGCTTCTGTGAGAAGCTTCTGGAAGCTTCCACCATGTCCAGCAGAGCCAGTCCCTGACGGCTCTGAGGATAGACGTGCTGCTGGTCAAGGCTGGGCCAGTTAGAGATGGAGGTAACGCCTCTGTGATAACAGATTTAAGAAGAAATCAAAACAAGGTTTGGAGCAGTTTTAATTTCCAGCTAGAGAAGAGGAGGAGTGAGAACAGGTGAGAGAAACAACAGTGGAGACACCAAGGTCACTGAGGAAGGAGGGGCAGGAGGTGATCCAGGCACTGGAGCCGAGATGTCCCTGCAGCCTGTGGGGAGGACTGTGGGGAAGCAGCTGTGCCCCTGCAGCCCATGGAGGCCCACGGGGATGCAGAGATCCACCCATAGCCTGTGGGGAGGTGCCCACGCCGGAGTGGGGGGATGCCCAGAGGGGCTGTGGTGCGGTGGGAGCCCCATGGAGAGAGAGGCCTTGATCCCGGGTTGGAGCAGCCTGTCCTTGGAGGGCTGCACCCCATGACACAGTGACCCACAGCAGCAGTTTTGGGAGGACTGTTTGTTCATGGGAGGAATTCACATTGCAGAAGTTTTGGGAGGACTGCTGCTTGTGAGAGTGAAGCCACATTGGAGAAGTTCATGGAGAATGGGGACCCCATGGTGCAGCAGGGAAACAACTTCTCTCCCTCAGCAGCAGAAGAAAATCTTGGGTGATGAGCTGACAAAAACCCTCACCCCATCTCCCTGCATTGGTGGGAAGGAGGGAGGGGTTGGGGGGAAAAAAGGTGGTTTTAAGGGCTTATTTTACTTCTCATTATCTTCTTCTGATTTTGTTAGTAATAAATTCACTTTATATCTTAAAGTTGAGCCTGTTTTGCCCTTAATGGTAATTGATGAGTGTTTTCTCCCAGTCCTTATCTCAACTCATGAACCTTTCATTAAATTTTCTCTCCTCTGTCTAGCTGTGGAGCAGGGGAGGGTGAATGAGTGGTTGTTCATGGGTGCCTGGCGTCTGGCCAGTGTCAAACCACAACAGTGGCTCATAAGAATGTGCGGACAAACATTTTAGTGGGGCCTGTAACAACAGGACAAGGGGTGGTTGTTTTAAACTAAAAGAAAGGAAGTTCAGATAAGAAGAGAGAAAGATGAAATTTTTTATGATGAGGGTGGTGAAACACTGAACAGCTCCCCAGGGAGATGCTGAATGCCCCATTCCTGGAAACATTCAAGGCCAGGTGGGACAGGGCTCTGAAGAACCTGACCTGGTAAAAGATGTCCCCACTCATTGCCGGGGGGTTGGATGAGACAAGCACTGCAGAGCTCTTCCAATCCAAACCTTTCTAGGATTGTATGGTGAAAAGCAGGGGCTCAGTGGACTTTCCTGGCTCATCCTGGTACCTGATCTCCGCAGTCTTTCCTGTCCTATTCGATCTCCTTCTTCAGTGTTTGCTGTCTGTGTATTCCCGGTTTCACTGTATGTGTGTCTGTGTGTGTCTGTGTGGTGTAACGCCCAAGTGCCAGCTGCTGGTGAAATCTCTCAGTGGGAGTAAGAATTGGGTCCAGGTCCTGGGGTCGGACTGGCCCTGCCCAGTGGTGTCGGCTACTGGAGTGACCGGCCTCTCTCAAAGGGTGCAAATGCCTCCGGGAGCAGAGGGAACACAGAGCACCTCTGTCAGCAGGGACATGCCCATATGGAGATGGGGTATTTGGGATCAACATGCTCAGACTCCTCTGGTTTGCCTCTGTGTAGATGCACACAACTCCCAGAAGAGATTGATAATGATGAGGCTTCACAGGGTCACATTACCCACTTGGTTCCATGAGGCCCCGCAGTGTCACAGGGACCCCATGACACCAAGAGTCTCGAGAGTGTCACAGGGTCCCCTTGAGTCCATGAGGCTCTGTAGTGTCACATCATCCCCTTTGTTCCATGAGGTCCTGCAGTGTCACAAGGTGCCATTGGTTCGGAGGCCCCTCAGTTGTCACAATGGCCTCTTGTTTCCATGTGTCACAGTTTCCAGTGTCACAGGGTCACCTTGGTTCCATGTGTCCCCACCGTGTCACAATGGTGCCTTGGCACCACAAGGCACCTCAGTGTCACAGGATCCCTCTGGTGATGTGGCCCTGGCTGGATGCCAGGCACACACCCAAGCCACTCTGTCACTGCCAGGCTCAGCTGAACAGGGGAATGGAAATGCAACAAAAGCTTCATCAGTTAAGATAAGGACAGGGAGAGATTCCTCATTGTTCACTGACACAGGAAGGACAGACTGGACTTGGGGACCTGCTGTCCACGGGTTCACAGGTGCCTGCCAGGACCCTGCTCCAGCACGGACTTCTCATGGGCTTACAGCCTCTCTTGGGCATCCCCTGCTGTGGCCTGGGCTCCTCCAGGGGCTACAGGTGTATCTCGGCCCCCTGTGCCCTCCATGGGCTGGAGGGGCACAGCTGCCTCTCCATGGGCTTCACCATGGAATTTCAGGGGAATCTCAGCTCCAGCACCATCCCATCTCCCCAGGCCAGCAAACAGCCTTGGCCCTTGAGGCCCTCAGGAGCTGTTCCTGCTCCAGGCACAGGGCCCATCCCAGAGCTGGGGCAGCCAGAAACTGTTCCCATTTCTGTTCATTCCTGCTCTGATGACGATGAATCTCAGTAAAAAATCAGTATTTTAAGGTTTGTTTATTGCATTGAAATGCAGTGTTAGAATCCCCATTGTCACAATGTGTCATATAACATTGCTGGACACATAAGCAGGAGGGAATAAATCATAGGATCTCTTTGAAGACAGTAGCATCAGAGGTAAGGAAAAGAAATGTAAAAAAGAGATTTAGCCTGTCATGGCATGCACTGTGAGCCACTGGCAGAAGGAAGCAGGCAGTCTGTGACTGCCGAAAGTCAGCCAGTCACCAGTTTCCTCCGAGAATTCTTCAGATCCTGGTTCCTCAGGCTGTAGATGAGGGGGTTCAGCACTGGAGGCACCACCAAGTACAGAACTGACACCAGCAGATCCCAGGGTGGGGAAGAGATCGAGGGGGGCTTCAGGTAGGCAAAGATGGCAGTGCTGAGCAACAGGGAGACCACGGCCAGGTGAGGGAGGCACGTGGAAAAGGCTTTGTGCCATCCCTGCTTTGAGAGGATCCTCAGCACGGCCCGGAAGATCTGCACATAGGAGGAAACAATGAACACAAAAAAAACNCAGGGAAAATGTATTGACTGTGTGCAGCAGAGCATTGAGAAAGCCACTGGCTCAGGCAGCTGCTGCCATGTGGGCACAAGCTCTGCTGCCCAGGAGGGTCCTGTAGTGCAGGGGTTTGCAGATGGACACGTAGCGGTCGTAGCACATGATGGTGAGCAGGGAAAACTCTGCTCCAAGCATAAAGAAAATGAGAAAAACCTGTGCAGCTTATCCTGTGTAGGTGATGTCCCTGGTGTCCCAGAGGGAATTGTGCATGGCTTTGGGGACCTTTTCCAACCTCAGTAATTCTATGATTCTGTGAATCTGCTATGGTGACTCAACCTCTTCCCTAGACATCCTGTTCCAATGCTTGATAACCCTCAACCATCCCTTTGATGATGTAGTCAAGGAGCAGACCAATGATTTTCACAGTGTTCCTGGATCACAGGATGTCCAAAGCCAAGGACATTTTTAACAATGCCTCGTTCTTCCTGCAGATCAGAGTCCCCTGAGCCCTCCACGGTTGCAGAGACACCACGGGCAGCACAGCCCTGTCCTGCCAGGCTCCTCAGTCCAGCTCTGCATCTCTCTGGCCCCCAGGACAGCAGGGTTTGGTCTCTTTAGGGACACCTCAGCTCCTCTTCCATTGCCATCTGCCCCCTGCCCCAGAAGTCTCTCAAGCAAAACTGTTGCTTGTGTGGGACCTTGGGCACTTGGTACCAGCTTTCTTTGTTACCATGAGGAGTGAGAGGGAGTCTTGGGGGGCACCAGGCAGGCAAAAGCCAACCCAGCACCCCCTGGCAGTCACAGTCAGCACAGCACAAAGGC
The DNA here is from genome assembly GCA_013398175.1 of Climacteris rufus. NCBI lineage: Eukaryota > Metazoa > Chordata > Aves > Passeriformes > Climacteridae > Climacteris > Climacteris rufus. The sequence goes on along the minus strand of VZRZ01001487.1, from coordinate 895 downwards.
TCCTTTAGTGTCTGGAGTTCTTTGCAGCACCTATTGAGCAAAGCTCCAGATGGGCCAGCAAAGGTGATGCTCCCCTGAGCAGAGAACTGAAATGCTGAGAAAGGCCTGGATTGATTGAAGGAAGCAGAAGGGCCAAGCCCTGACCCCCAGTCCTGGGACAGCAGGGCCTGTCCCTCACGGGTGGCTCGGGGCTGTTTGTGGGGCAGTGGGATGTGAGGGGGAGGAAGGACAAATGTCCAAAAGCTGTGTAATCCCTCCAAGCCTCCTCAGGGAGGGACGAGGGAGAAAGCTGTACTTTATGGAGGTTTCTTTCTCTTCCCACTCCCAAGAAAACTCTGTCTCTCTGAAACCACCCTTCAAGCTGTTGCAGGATGAGCCTGGGCCTCCTCTTCTGAAGGTCCCGCAGCCCATGTCCCTCAGCTTCTCCACACAGGCCCCCAAGCCCATCCTGTCAGTCCTCCAGAGCCTCTCCAGCTCCTCCTCATTGCCCCAAAACAGGGAGCCCCACACCCAGACACACCAGTCCAGATGTGGCCCCCCTGGCCTCTGGTGCCTCTGGCAAGGGAACAGCACAAGGCACTGCAGAGCCCTGCAGACAATTTATGAGGCACTTGTAGGATGCTCTGCTCCCCAAGGGATGTTCCCATGGTGCCAACTGTGGAACTGAAATGGGGAGTGGGGCCAGAGGGGAAAGGGCAAACAGAGAGGGGCTGTTTGCAGGGGAGTCAAAAGGAAGAGACTTGGACCAGGAAAGAGGAAAGAAAGATGGAGAAAGAAAGCAAAGATGGAGCAAAGGAAACGCTCAGGGCTGTGTGGTGGTGGCTGCCAGGCAGCTCTGGGTCTGAGCAACAAAATCTGCAGTGGGACAAGAAACTCACAGACCATGTGAACAAAC
>VZRZ01001484.1:286159-311855 GCA_013398175.1 Climacteris rufus | reverse complement strand
TTCCTCTGGTCGCAGCCAAAAGTGAAGAGCAGCTTCTCCTCTCCGTGTCCGAGCCGAGAGTGAGTCTGTTCCAATGGCCGGCTCTTCCCTTACCTGCCTCGCCCAAGCACACTTTTTGTCTCTCACAAAAGAGTTGATGGCCCTAATCATCCAGGTATTTATTTCTTAGTAACAGTGATGGAGAAAAATTCCAAGGCATCCCCCAACCTCTGACACCTATCTCTAATGATAGAAAGCCCGGGAGTCAGTTCAGTTCCATTTTAATCTATATAACCATATTTGGAAATAATCTTTGCATATTTGGAAACAATCTTTGCATTTGTTAGCCAACTCGAGGTGATCTGAAGCAAACAAATCCACTGAACTCTAAAATATTACATTAATAGATTCCCCAGAAACATTAGTGAACATCCCAGACAGAAGATAAAGGTACTTTCAAACTGCAAACAAATGCTCAGACATAAATTTCAAGAGAGAATTAAAAGGGAAAAAAAAAGTAAATGCTTCTAAAGACCTCAAGAAGGTAGAATGCAGCTGTGGCTTTCTCTGACACTTTCATTTCAAAAAATCTAAGTAGCATACACAGGTTGAAAAAAAGTTGATTACATTTTAATATTAAGAAATCTGAAGGAGAAAAAATACCTAGATGGAAGGCAATTATGCAGCCTTTACTAGATGCATATATGTCCTTTAATTCATTTGAATAAAATACTTGATGTTCAAAATCATCATTGCAGCAATATGTCTAACTGGATCTTTTTCTTTTGCATAACATAAGAAAAGAGAAGCACTAAACTCCCAGAGATTTACTTCTCAGTGTGTAATCTGAAGGGGAGCATGTTAAATTAAAAACACTTAAGTAATGAAAATGGGGACTATCACTAGGATGGCAGTTGTTTTATAAAAATATGCCAATATGAAATGCAGAAATGGTCAAGGCTAACTGTTGTCAGTCAACTGATACTTTACTATGATTTACTCATTTACTGCTGAACTTTAAGTATTATCTGTGCAGCCGAAAGCCAATATCTATAACATAAATGAAGCTTTCATGTTCATAATTTCAAGGCTGAAATTAATGCAAATAGGCTAAATGTTTTTCTTGACTTTCTGAGGAGAATACTTCTAAATTAATCAATGGAATGAACTAGGTACTATGGTTAAGGCGATATACAGAAATGAGAATACTTTCTGAAGTGCTCATTTTACCACAGATGGAGGGATGGAGGAAGGAAAGAAAGGAGGACAAAAATGTATTTGAGAATTAAGAAGTTATCATGCCTTAATTCCTGTTTAAATGGAAGAAAATCCACAGCTGTATATATAATTGTCTTGTTAAAACAGCTTTTAAACTATGACTTTCTTCTTATGCTTCCAACTCATGTAGATTAAGCAGGAATATTGCACTGTGGCAGCTGTGTTGGCCTATGTAATTTGCTTTTCAACTAGTATCAGAAATAGAGACAAATATTTGATTTTTTCTTGGTTTAGATTTTTAATTTGGTTTTAAAAAAATAACTACAGGACAAAAACTCCTGGGATCTATGAACAGGGATCACATTTTCTTACCTCTGTAAGAGGAAATTTCAATGCAGTCACATCACACTTTGAGAAAGAAAGAGTACAAAGCCAGATTCACTTTTTTCTCCAGGAGGTTGAGGAAAAACTGGTTGAGGGCCAAAAAACCATTTTAACATCTTTTCTTGGGAAAGAGAAAGCTCAAATCAAGGGCACTAGTTTCCCAGTACATAAAATACTATTGCAAAACCAGCTAAAAATCAAATATTTTCCATGTCCATGGTGGACCAAGCAATAATTCTAAGTTTAAAGTTACAAAAAGGCATATTCAGTTTGAAATAATTTGCACATATCTAGTGGTAAGAGTAATCAAATACAGACCTACTCTGCTTCAGAAAGCTGTGGAACCTGTCACAGGCTGCACAATCATCAGGAATTACCTCCAGGCAGGCACAAACAGAGCCTGCATTGGACAAGGGGACAAGACTGTCCAAAGTTCAAATCATCCTTCAGACCTAGAGGTCTTTTCTGAATGATTTAAAAAAACCTGTGGCCATCAAATCAGATAGATACAATTAAAAGAAAAATGCAGTTTTCTATTGGATTAAACAACATGCCTTCTTGCAAATATCACATTCTCCAAAGACCCAAAATTATTGTAAAATTATTTAATTAAACTACATGCAAAATTAGTTCTTAATTCCATAAGAAATTGTGCATATATGCAGATTGTGTTATAAATTAAAAGTTACCATCCATTAGGAAGATATCAAATGTGACAATCTGAAACATGCTTATGAAGAGACACAGAGAGACACTACCCAACTGTACCAGAGATCCTAAATTATGGACAACCTTTATAATCATCTAAGAATTTAAGTAATACCAATTCAGGATACCTAGAAAGGAAAAATATTTCTGAAAAACAAATCCCTGGCAATAGCAATCGTGTTAGAGAAGACATGCCATTTGTGGCAGTCTAGAAACTCAGTCTAAAGAGTGACAACACTATGGTATGACTGCCCTGCCTTCACCTTGGCTGGCCAGAGTGAGAGTAGAAAAGACAGTGAAGTTAAAAGAACGGGTGCAAATTCTATCTTTAACATTATTGCCCATCCAGGAAAAAACAAACAAACAAACAAACAAAACCCAACAACAACAACAACAAAAACAACAACAAACAAAAAACCCAACCAAACAAAAAAAAAACAAAAAACAAACAAACAAACAAAAAAACCTCAAACCAACACACAGCAACAACAACAACCATATCTTCATTTCTCCTGCTAAATTAGTTCACTCTTGGTGCTTCTATACTATCCTATTCACATGTCTTGAGACAAAATTCAAAAATGAATGTGCTGTGCACACATGCCCAATACCAGGAGGAAGCAGAGGCTAATGAAATACCAAAATATTTTTACTGCAAGCTAAACCTCCCAATTTCTCCTAGAATACTCTGTGTTAAACCAACATCACATTCCTTGAATGGGAAAAGAAATATTTATGGTGCAGTATTTAACTTGTCAAAAGCTCCAACAGGAAGGCAACAAAATTCAAGTTAAATAACCACACAGTTTTGTAGGAAGCCATATGTCTTCTATAATGCCAAAGATGTCAGTTAAAGATGCTCTGAATTTTACTGTTGAGAGTAATTTGTCAATAACTCGCATGACACTATGCTAAAAGATTTTTTCAGAGAAATCAGCCAAGCATTACACAACATCAAAAAGCTAAGAATCTACTAGGCCAAAAGACTACATTAATCAAGTGCAAGTATACTGAATCGCAACCTAGGAGTGTTTCTTAGATGATTAAAAAAATATTTTTTTAAAAAAATCAGATAGGTTATAAAGGACAAAATTAGAAGATCAAAAAGAAAGGCAGCAAAACTAGAGAGACAATAATAAAAAAATCCCACAGGGAACTGTAAAACATTAGGCACGAGAATCAGCAAAATATCTAATAAAGTGATAAAGCTGACAAATAAAAAAAAAGGATGAAAATAACTACCAACAATGAAGGAGATTTGACTTATTGACTATGCTGAGTTATGAAAGTTCCTAAGGAAAAGGAAAATACAGAACATCAGTGAATATATCTGTGATTTGTGATGCTCTTGAATTAGAACTCAACAAAATCAAAATGATGAAATGGCATAGGATGTCTTCCACAAGGACTTAAACAATAGAGTTTCAAAAGAAGAAAGATGACCACAGCCTCTCCACACAAAAATTACTGCAGTAAAGAAGTCAGAGACCAGCTCTAGCAGAAAACAGTGAATGCAGCCCAGCAATTATTACTTTCAATGTTTTGCAACAGAGCAGTATCTTCATGCCTAAAAGGTTTATATTTTGAAGATGTCCACATTAAGGCCAAAATCCACCTCCCAGTATGAAGGTGAATCTCATGACAATTGAAAGGACAAGCAACCAAATCTATCTCAGAGTTTACACTGTCTTGAATTTTAATTCAAGTGACAAGAAGTACAACCAATTTCAAAAAATCATGGATTCATAAAATGGTTTGGGTTGGAAGGGATCTTCAAAAATCATCTAGTCCAAACCCCCCTTCTATGGCCAGGAACATCTTCCACTAGATCAGGCTGTTCAAAGCCCTGTCCAACCTAATTCTGAACATTTCCAATGTTCGGTCATCCACCACTTATCTTTTTCCAGCATCTTACTTTCATTGTAAACAGACTCTTCCTCATGTCCAATCCAAAACTACGCTCCCTCAGTTTAAAACCAATGTCCAAGGCTCCGTCACTACAGGACATTATTAGAATTGGTATAAAGTGTTTCTCTATCTTCCTTATAAGCCCTCTTTATACATTGAATGATGCATGGTGCAATCTGTCTCTTTTCAATTTGACACAAGAAATGGAAAGACAATCATAATGAAAGTTTATGGTATGTCCCTTGTGGGGGGAAAAAAAAAAAAAGCAAAATACAATAGCATTATCTCCTTCAAAAATGTCCTCTGCAATGCAGGATGACATGCCTTCATTTGCATCTTGCATTAATAGTTATGAAGAAGCATGGGAGGCTCCCTTGCGGAGCCAGTCTCTCTGAAGTGGTACAAAGCATCTGAAGGGCCCCTGTCAAATCTGATGTCCTCCCTAAATAAGCTTTCTTTTGGATGATACAAAGACACTTGTGTTTGCACACTAAGAAGTAGGTACCTTTAGCACCATCCAACTGCCTACTTCTTACTGAACATCAATGTAATTCTGTGTCTTTGAGGAGCACCATTTCTCATCATTGTATCCAAAATCCAAGTCCAGATAGATTATCTCAGGCCCTGTCACAATAATGATATTCATGAAACTGCAAAAGAATATGAAAAGAAAAATCTACAAATTGGTGTTTTGCTGTCTACCATCACCACCAGTACATCAAGCCTTTGAGTGATGATTTGTGTTTCTCCAGATCAACAGCTTTCTTTCATTAGCACCCCCATTCCCATCAGTTTCTCTAAAGCCTTTTTAAAAGTGACTACCACTAAATAAAGTTATCTACTGATTTTGTTAGATACTTAACACAGCAGGTCTTCAACGAAATAAGTGTCATAAATTTTTCATAGCAAAGAAAAAGTATTTTGCTTATACTATGGCAGTTCTTTAAGTTGCTGACATTTATTCAGTGTTACAAACTGGAGCAAAGGTGACTGCCTTATTGCCATCCTGCAGCCCAGGGGAAGAGTGCAGAGTAAACTCCTAGTAACCTAAGTGCCAGCAATCTCTTCAGCACACAAAAACCAAACTCTATTCTTCTCCAGACTTTTCCATTCCTAACCTTGACTATTTGAGCTTTGACTTTTCACTCCCTGTAAACCACTCCAGAGTACAGCATAGGCATAGCATGTATTGAGTCATTTGAACAATTTATCCAGTTTTAATCTTTGAAAACCTTGTTACCCTTTTCAGCATAGGTAGTCACTTTGAAACTGGTTTCATAGAAGGAAGGTTCTAAAACAGAAGGCAAGATCAGCAATCACGCAGAAATTTTATTGTATCATCAGTGAGTGTGAAGTTTGCTACCTCAACTCAAGCTCCCCATTTTGGCACATGCCTGCAAGACACACGTTCCTCAGTGCTGCAGGGGATGCACTGCCTGCTTCTGCCTGCAACCTGCCAGTCCTCCTGGCCAGCAGGAGGGGGAAGAGGTCAGTCTCCTCACTGTCTGTGCTGTGTTTGGCAGTCTAGAATGCACAGAGCACTTGTTGCTGAGTAAAATACTTCAAGGACCACAATTGTGCATGGCTCTGGGAGATGACACTCTGTGAGGTGCAGTTTGTTCCAAAAAAGCTTAAGTCTAATTCTTAGACAGCAGGCTGTACTTTTCCTGCCCCAAAAGACCACACCACATAAGCATGTTCAGAAGTATCACAGGCAAAAGAAGCTTTTATTTTCTGCATTAGCTACCAACAAGTATTCTTCTAGGATTTAAGATTTTCCTGTTTCTGAAGCACTTCATAAAAGCACTCACCGCTCTCCTCTGAGCTAAGCAAATATTACCAGCAGTAACCACTGGCACATACCAACTCACCACTGCGTTAGGAAAATGATTTAAGAGCAAATAAAAGCCCTCAAAGCTAGAAGATAAGTTTCAGTGCAAATGAAATACATACTTTACTGTTTGAATGGTGAAATGAACAATACTATCATCAGACAAATTTGGACAGATATTAATAAAATGAATGCTCTGCTAAAGGGGAGGCTTATAATACAGTGCATTTGTTTACTGTGTCTTATCAGTATTACAGTTTCCATAGAAACAGGAGAGAGAAAATTTTAGCACTGGGCAACACATTCTAATAATCTTTGGTAAAGAATCATATATATTTAGTGCAAATACATCAGCAAGTTTTGTACTCAGGTGTATGAAGCATTGATCACTAGTCCTAGTGCACAGATGCTCATGGCCGTACATGATTTCCAAGTCTCTATGGTAATGAAATAAAGGACACATTCTTTAACACATGGTATTAACAGTCCATGCTACGCTGATCGAACCTCTTCAGCTTTTCACTTTCGTATTGCTTCCTCCGACTGCCCTCCAAATTAGAAGGGGAGCAAAAAGTACTGAAGCATTTTCAACATATGCATCCCTTTCCCTGAAGCTTATTCCTTACATTTATAATCACCTGCAGCTTAACCATGATGTAATTTCTTATGCCTTGTGGGCTGATTTCTGTGACTCACAATTTCCAAATATATTTGTGAAGGTGGTTCATGAATTAAACTTCTGTCAGCTGAAGCCTCCAGCATTGTTCTGCCCATGTTCAGTATGGAGGCTCATGGCTCACAAGTTTTAATGGTACAGTACAGAGGATCAGTCCTTGGTTTATAAAGGACATGCAAGAAGCCATTACATAAGGCAAGAAAAACTGCAAATGCCCCCATGGCTTTTTGTCATCCCATCGCTATTCTTTGGTAAGTTTAGGTTTCCTATATATACCACTGAAAATCTGCAGATGATTCATCCCCAGGGTTTGCTGTCAGATGAGCACAGTTGTGAGTTATGCTTCTCGTAGTTTCTCTGGTACTGTACTCCTACCCCTCACTTCTTCCCTGATTTTAAGCTGTGTCCAGGTAAGAATCGGGGAACTCTGGGACAGCAGCTTTGGCCAACTACATATTCAAACTCCCTCACTTAAGCATTTAACTACCTAAGTCTAGTAAACCAATATATTTTAATAAAATTAATACAACCCACAAGTGACAACATACATCTAATCTTGTCCAGTGACTTTCACAGAGATATACTGAAATATCAGCCTCCTTTATGGTGAAACATCTTCACTTTCTCTGCTCCTTCCTTGCCTCAATGATCTTTGCATCAAGAAGTATAAGCTAATGTGTTGGTTTTTGCTGTTCCCAGGCTCTTCCTCTGCTTTTCCCTGCTTAACAGCATTGCTCCCATTGGCTGGCAGATCGGGAGAGATTCTCTGGAGATACAGATGGTGTCTTATCCAATGCAGAGTCATACTGAGACGACTAAACCACATGCATGGAAACATTTGCTACTGTTTAATCTCAAGTGCAGAGGGTGCAGCACTGCCTCTGGTAATACACTTCTACAATAAGCACCACTAACAGCTTTGGGGATCATATGCATTATTAGTGCCGAAATGTTTGATATTTCCCATCGTGACAAGTGGTTAAATTACTTCCTGTTGAGCATGACTGTAGACATTAGCAGCTGTTATTTATAGCTCCTATAGTATCCCAAAAGGCAGGAGAACCACGTCATACAGCATTACTACAAATAAAATCATTCTAGCAAAATAAACCATTTTAAGCACAGAGGATATCACTTTAGAATGGAAGGCATGAACAGCTCAGATGTTTTGATAACAAAATATATGTTTTAGTACTCCCACCCAACCAGCTAATACAAGAAGATATAGGAAGGACAGGAAAAATACTACATTAATAAAGTCAGCTGAAAGAAAAAAGGTACATTGGAAAAAGTCTTCACCAGTACATCACTGGAAGTGGGATGCCCTTTTCTGGAAAATGTACAGCTAGAATGAAAGAGAGCTCTGATGGTTTTAATCATGGAGATGCTTGTATGCTACATATTTTTTAATCTGTTATTCTATCCTATAGAGTTAAACACTAGTCCAAAACATGAGGCAGACTATTCCAAACTAAGAAGCTTGGCTTAGAGCAGGCAAAGATTGTTCAGGCATCTTATGAAAATAAAAGTTATCTAACATTGTGGGCATCTTAGATACAGAACCCAATTCCCCATACTCTCCCACTCTTCTAGTAAAAAGGGGTAGTGGAGGAGTAGGGGGCGGGTGCAGAAGGACAAAGTAAAGCAAACAAGAGTTTCATAAAATAGGTTTCTTTTTAGAAGTTAGCAATGTGAATTCTAGTTTATGTTTTCTAGCTCACATTCTTTTTTCAAGATAACTTTTATGACAGATTCCATTATTCCCACAACACTGAAAAAAAATGTTTTGCTCTTCAAAACCTTGAAGACCTTCCACCAAACGTGAAGATTGCGATACAACTGATGTGAATCTGGAATAAAAGACTGGTGGTCACTTCCAACGCTGTTTCCATTGCTTACTCCTCTCAGGCTCGGGTGTCTTCCCAGATCATGAGCAGATATCTTTTTAGGATAACAATCTACTTAAACAGTTGAATTGCAATTTAAGGGGAAAAGAAATACAATTAACATGTTTAAAAAATGGTAGCAAATAAAACATATCTATTACTTCTATACTTTACTGAACGGACTTATGTATGATAAATGCATACCAGCCAAGAGATCTGTCCTTGCTTTTGAGGTGCCTCAAAGCAGCTGCAGAGACAAGATGCTACTGAAGCGAGAAATGGAGATACTTTTGTGTAGGCACCCCTGAGAGCTTTAAAAGGTAAGGGAGTATTTTCTTTTGGCCCACAGCCAAATTTCTCTACGGGTAATGAAACACCAGTTTGGTCTATTGTATCCATGTGAAACCAATTAATTCAAGAGTCCTCCGGCGTTATAGCTATATTCCTCTGAGACCTGTAAGAATTCCCTGTGCTCCTTGCCATTGACTTACAGTTGTTCTAGAAAAACGTACTAACATTTTACCTTACTCACTGTGTGAGCAGAAATGTCTATCTTTTGATCTCTGCTCAATTAGGCACTCTTTACCTCTACCCACACACTGCACTGTGTTGGCCAAGACATACATTTTGGCAGTAAACTTCAAAACTATATTCCTCCGCAAGAGAGTGCCCGCGTACAGCACACACACACACAGAGCACCTCAGTCCATGTGATTTACATACTGCCTCGGCAACCATTTCACAAAGAGATGAAAGCACTAAAAAATAAAAATCCCAGACTGTGGCATATAGAAATCAGTCATTCTACATACTGCATTCATTTATCAAGACTTAGTCACATCATTAACATGGCCAGTTATCAGAGCTGCCTGCAGTTTCTGCTGATGATGATGCACAGTTCTCTCTTCCTTCAGCCGCTGAGCTGTACCCATTGGAATGCTTTACAAAACACTTCAGAAATAAAGGTCAAGTAAGCTTTCTTGAAAGGGATGCTGTTTTCTGCAGAGCATTTCCTTCCTACACACCTTTAGCTACCAGGATTCTTATGATGGTAGGCAAAGAGACTGCAAGCACACATGCTCAAATGTCTGCCTCTAGAATTAAATTTCCCTGAGTTAGAGCTCCTTCTTCAGTCCCTGTTGCCCCCACACATATGAGGATGAGACTGTTATGAAAGTGCTATTTTGCAGCTAATGTTTTACATCCAGTCCTGAGACCACAGGGGTTAGGCAGCACTTGCCTTTCAGGGGAGCATATTTCATCAATCTTGAAACATTTAACATGACATTTAAACATCTTGCTCAGTGTTTTGGTTTTAAGACTACATAGTTTTGGGTGACACGCAACTGTGACTTCTCATGACAGTAATAAGAGGGGAAAATCATCTGTTGGGTAAAGTTAGCTAGTAGTAGTAAAGCGCCACTGCCCGGAATGCTCTCGAGGCAGCGACAGCGCCTTTATGCGTGCGTGACCCCTGCCGGGATGAGTTGTATAACTCTCCCAAAGGACAGAGTTCTAGCTACCGCAGATAACTTGTTTCTGATGGCTCCTCTGGGATGAGAGTTTCCCCAGGCGTGGTGTGGTAGCACAGATGACAATAAAAGGCTAGACAGAGGGCCCTTCTCCGGGATAACAGCCGTTTATTGTGAATCCAGTGTTGCTTCGTGAGGGTCCAGAGTTATCCAGATGGAGAGTAACCCACAAGAAAGAGCAGGGAAGAAGCCCTCCAAGGCTCTTTTAAAGGGAGATGGGATCAGGAAACACCCAATGGGGAATGTCATAGTTCAAAGTGACCAGTGGGGAAGAGCTTTCCAGGGCATAGCCATATATGGCATCTGACATACAGGCACAGGTAACACAAGGGAAATATGGGATTTTACCACAGCTCAGGCAGAGAGTTCAGATATGGGAAGAACAAGGCCGAGGGCTTAGCCTGGGCTTTCTTCCCACCAAAACCTGAAGCTCAGAAGCAGCAGCTTCTGCCAAGCACGCTGCTACATAGTAGAGGACCTGGAACTTCGAAAAGGTCTTTGTACTATGCTCACAACCAACTAGGACACCATACAAAGACTGAAGCACCAGCACAGTGTGCTGCGATCATGCTTTTTACACTGCAAGCAGAATGGCACAGAGATCTGTGCCAGCTGGAGTCTTAAAACACTTTTATGCTCATATCCAGAGTCTTCTAGCCTGTCCAATTATTTTTAAGTAGACTAATATGTGTTTGTTGGTTTTATAGCTAAAAGTCTTGATACTGAAGTCTGAGGTCCTGTTGGTCTTGAGATAATAGACCCCTTTGAATTATGAGTCTACCAAAAATTTCCTATATGTTTGCACATGTAGAGACCAGATTTTAGTCAGCCAAGATGGACAATCCCAGGTAGATACAGATCCAATAAGAAAAGGCAGTCTTCTGGCTAGTTTGAGACTGAAAGTGTATAGTTCCTTATTCTAGGTAGACGTCTAGCAGAACTAAGTCTAAAATGGCCACTGGATATTGCCTCACATCCTTTCATCAGTTTATTCTTTCACAGTCCAGTTCAGTTCTTCTTTCTTCATCCTCTACTGGTGATCCCCAAAACCTCTACAGAGTCATGGTAACAGGTATTGCTTGTAACAGCTCCAGTAACAAGTTTTATTTATTTCTGAATTTGCAGAACTTGGCATCATATGCCTATCCAACTAAAAGCAAAACAACCTTGATGCCAAGGTATGAGAACTTCTGGATTAACTAGAAGATTAAGAAAATACTTATTCTTCCTTTATTTTCACTCCTCTAATTCCCATTTCCATGGAAACTGGGCTGGAAAGTACCAGCAGGCAGCCTGCAGCTGAACATCTGAATGAGAATGCTCATGTTTAACTCAGCAAGCAGACAGCAGGTGAAATCTGCAGGAACTGTCTAAAATCTATAGCTACATCTTGAAAGCAAAAGGACAATCTCAGTTTCAGCAAAGAACTTCTAAAGAGGATGATATATAACCCTAGTGAATATTCTTGTGTGGCAGCAGCTGATAATCTGACTTCCTCTTTGATAAAACATAGGAATAAATTTCTTTACCACAATGGCACAAGATAAAAATTCATCACAATTAATTAAGTACTTCAAAATGTTCAGATGGAAGATAATGTGCTAGTGAATATGGTAAAGATATTTTTGTAACAGGACTTTGGCTTCTGAACATTAGTCTGTAACTCCTCCTGTGAAATCAAACTGGCTGCCGTAAAGTTCATACATACACATTGCTGTCAGCCCAGTCATTTGGATGGCTCTTCTTACAAACATCCACTGCATTTCAATAAATATATATACCTCTATAAAATTAACTAGCAGTTAGGAACATATTTGCTAGTTATAAAACACATTGGTTTTGAACACCAATTCATACTCCTTGTATTTTAAATCTAGTAAGGCAGTTGTAGATGTAGCTAAAGAAAAAAAAAGGCTATGTTAACTTCTTTATCCAATTTAGTAAATTTTAGTGCAGGAATTCTATTTAATCTTCCATCCTAGATTTTTCTCCTGTTCAATATTTGCTCTTCAATCAACAGGAAGAAAAGCAAACAAAGGATGAAACATTCCTGTCTTGGGCTGTACTTTACCCAATGAAGAAATTGGTTATTATTAAACTCCTGCTTTTGTATATAAAGCAATTACCACTCTCTCAGGAAGATATTACTCATGTTCTGCAGAAAGCAGAACATTGGTCACACTTCTTTTCAGTGTAATTTTAGGCAATGCAGTGGACAAAAGAGCATGATTATAATGAAGGATTTAACATCTTGTTCAAGTTCAATATCAGCACGCAAGAGCTGACCTGAAAATGCGTTATGAAGAAACGTGAGACAGCATCAATCTTTTTTTTTAAGAGTCTTGCTCAAAGTTTAAGAGCTGTTTATCAGAATCAAGTCAGCATGATAGCTGCAGATGCTCTTTATTGTACCTGTGTTCTCCTTCACCATGAGAGGGGAAATTCAAGATTAAAGTCTCAAAGAATGAATCAGCCCAAGAAGCTGCTAGTGACTATTGATACATTCCTTCCTTTGGGATCTTCAGAGGAAAAAATGAGCCTAAATTTCCAGTCCAACACATATCAAACTCACGGCTGTGATTGACAAGAGTAGTATAGAAGCTGTTTGTACAATTTCCTCACATGACAGAAAACTAATAATTGTGTATCAAGAGCACAACAGAGACAGACAAAACACACAGCTATCAGCATCTCCACATTGCAAGAGTGTCCATTTAACAGCTGCAGCAATGGTAAAAATCACACCGGGTGCCTTCTATTAATGAGTCCCATTACATTTTACTGCACCAAGTATATTTGTGTTCACCTTGAGGATCGTTTACTGTGCTAGATCATGGTACAGGGAGCCCTGGGATAAACAAAAATCAAACTCCAAATAATTCACTTATCCACTGTAAGTGTGCTTCAACACAGCATACACAAAAGCATAAGCTTTCAGTTATATTTCCTCTTTTTATTTGCATGAAATTTTCTACAGTAAACAACCCACATGCACTGCCTGAAGAGGTCTATTTCAAGCAAGACTGGAAATAAAAATAAATTTTAAAACTACATAAATTTAAATAAAAAGCAACACACAGCAGGGTACATTGACTTCTCTGTTTCAAACCTGCATTCCTACCCCTCAATTTTTTGTTTTGTTTAGGAATGCCAAAACATGTTTAATTTAATGGCTATCTTCATTTTCAGGGTAGAAACCAAGGGCACTGCTCATACTGCATGAATAACTCTCTTAATCATTACCATAACCAAGAACCTTACTAAGGGAGGGAGGAAGGATAGTCTTAGCATCTGCCCAAGGTTTACAAAGTGATCCTGCAGTAATGCGAAGGACTTTTGACTTTCCTGGAGATTTCCCATTAACAGGGGATGGATCATTGCTGGGAAATATTTATAAAGACAATACAAGCTGGCTGCTTGTGTACACAGAGGGTGGTGGATATCCATCAAATGGGGTGGGTTATTTCTCCCAGCTGGAGCTGGAGAGAGAGGGTTGTAATTCAAGAAAATAAGCAAGCTGCTCCCCACCAGCTCATTAGTACTTTCACACTGTTTCCTCTCATGATCCTGTTACTAATGCTTGTAAAGAGCATGTAGCTGATTTTCTTCCAATTAACTTTATAACTGCTACTGCATCCCAGTTGTTGCTGCCTGGTTGAGTTACAGGAGATGGAAAGAAACTGAGCAAGGCCATCAGTACAGTTCTTACAATAGGATTATGGCATATAAGGTGGAAGTGTAGAGTTAAAGTTTCTGATCTGGGATCTTTTGCTTCTTGAGGCATAGAATATGTGACAAATATAGCTTCTGGATACCAGCTAATAAAATAACAAGCATACACTGTGCCAGTGCATGCTATATGAACTTTGAATTTAGTAATGAAAAGATCATTAATGGAAAGCCACAAATATATTAACACTTAAGAAATGAAATGTCCCTATCAGCAAAGCTTAATGCAAGCAACATACTAGCAGTATTCAGTGTTTTATTTAATGAGATTTTGTAAAGGCTTTACATATTTTAAAATTAATCATTCTTTAACCTTTGAAACACCTATCTTGTTAAACATGTATCTTCTTCCAAAACTGTATTGCTATGGAATGGCTGAACTACATTTTTCATGCTCCCTTTTGAAAGTTTTTGCAGGATATATATTTACAGCTAAGTTATAAGCACTGAGGATAAAAGTTTGTGGTAGAAGTACTAACACACTATCACCATGGGAAGGAGATCATTGCTCCCGTGTACTGTTCTTCCCATGCATAGCTCTCTTCTCCAGCTTACAAATACAGAATATCAATACTGACAAAGTGTGGTCACTTCAAACTCCTACACAGTGTAGGAAGGGACAGTGAGACATGCAATTTCCTAGAGTACAGGCAATCCAGGGACATATTACTTTTAAGACTAACTGTGTATATTCCCCAAGAATCAAACTTAGGCTAGGTCTGAAGGACAGCCAGACAAAAGCATGGCCTGGCAGCGCTGGCTCCATCATTCCCAAGGGCTCGTTTCTCTTCCTGGGGTGCAACTCCAGTGCTAATAGTGTGGAAGAGGCTGGTCATGAGGGCACCCTTGAATGAGGAGCCCAAGAACACCAAGCTGGCCACACTTGAACTGTTGAATGGCTGTAAATAAGTGGATAAACTGCTACTGCATCTGTCCCTTTCGCCCATCCCTACTCCCTACTGCATCTTGGTTTTCCCTAATGGTTTTGTCAGTCCCATTATATGCTTCTTCCCCTCTCTCTTCTCCCATCCCTCAACCTAGTTCATTTCTCCTTATCCCTCTCACTTTATTAAGAACAACACCCAAGGGTTGCCCTGATTTTTGCAGTTCTGGATGTTGTCATTCTTTTGTAGCTAGTTTCTCACACTTTTCTCTGTAAACATGGCCATGTTATTGTAACTGTATCTTATCATGTACATTCCTTTCTCCTGGACACAGAACTTTGATGGACATTTCCTTTGACCACTGTGATTGAGGGAGGAAGAACTGATTTCCTCCAATGAATAGTGATTTCTAAATGTATATAAAGAATAAAGGAGGGGGGTCTTGCCCCCCTTCCTTCCTTCTCTCTCATCCTGGTAACAGGTGTCTCTGGCTCTTCCTTTTGTGTTGTTACTGCGACACCCAAGCCTGCACATTGCTCAGTTCCTCCAAATGTGAACAGCTGAACACAAACAAACCTACAGCTTGCAATCAGGCAATTTTTCTGGGCTCATTTAATGAGAGTGGAGCTGGACAAAATGATATATGATGTATACATTTGAATGCAAATAGTACATTCCACATTTACACAAACATACTGAATTTCTTGGGATTAGTTTGGACTACTTGATTCAGACATAAGATCTGACAAGAAAAAGGTTCATTTATCTCTAACAGACGCAATTAATCAAACTCAACTTCAGTCATTCTTTTCCTCCAGAAAGTAGTTGAAAAACCCCCGTCCTGCCTGAACCCTCCTTCTCATTCTTTTTGCCACGTATTAATACACTGTAAATGGGGAAAGTGGGGAAAATGGAACACAGATATTCACTTTGCACCTGCTGGCAATTTCCCACTATACAGTAGGTAAGCATAAAAAAACATACTGCAACAGTCACACAGAAGCAATAGAACTTACTGGTACTTTCACAGAGAAGTGTGCTTGAGTTGTACAAGAGCTGTTACATACCAAAACCTGATACGTTTCCTCTTCAAAGAGCTTAGTTCAAAGTTTTCAAAACCAAATTTTACATGAGTAAGCTCCTTGCTTCTTTTTTATGTCCAAATGAAGACAGTTTTGAAGGTGACTGAGATTTCAGAAAAATGGTTTTCCTGATACTGGTTATAAAGGCATAGTATATCCTCTCCAGATAAATGGTCAGTCTTACTGCTCAGCCCCAGGCCATCACTTCATGTAACTCTGGCTTTGATATCCATATGATACACTTCCGTATAAGTTAAGAAGAGTTTGGTTGTCAATGGAATTTGTATCAAGTTCTTATATTACAAATAAAAGGAAAAAAATAATTGGCACAGGATATTAGCTAAGGAGCACACAGACTGAGCTGAGGTCATTATACCAAGTCAAATTTTCAGGAAATCTTGAAATTATTATGAAAGCCAAAGTCTGTCTGTGGACTAATTATAAACTTTTAAATTCTTGCTGGCAGGAGTGTGCTATTAACTATCTTACTGGAGTACTTCTATCACATTCACAGTTTTAAATGGCAATCAGATTTAAAATTTCATTTGAACATTTGCAGGTAACCACAAATCCCACTCCAGTTCAACACAATTGTCAAGTTCTCTCTGTAATTACCCTTAGAGCAAACTGTGCCTGAAAGACAGGTAATAGCAAGCCAAGGAGCAAACTGGTTTATTTTAATGGTACCTACTGGGGGAAAGGCAGAGGCAGACTTAAGCAATCACATAAATTCTATTAGGAAGATATAGGAAAAAAGCTATATTTTTCTTCCTACTTCTCCGAAATTAGTCTGTCAAATCATACTCAGAGTTTTATATGCAGTCACTTTCACTCAATTTATAATATTATTGAAAGGATTTTAAAATTTATTTTAAAAGAAATTGTTTTTTTTCCTGTAATAAAAGAATGTAAAATTAAATCATGGCTTTCTTCTCATCCAATATCATTCTTGTCAATTTATTTGTTCTATTACAAACATATTACTCTAAGTTTCCTCCTGCACAACAACAAGTTAGTGATACTGCTTCCGTCTGTTCTTTTAGTCTACTCCTCTACTCTGAAAAATAATTTTCAGGGCAAGCATTTATCTGCAGTCAGAGCTACGTGTGACTTTATGCTCAGTACCTTTGAGAATCAACAGGACCAGGCTGCAGACTTCAGTATTAAACCCCTTTTCCTGACAAAGTTGAAACTTTTTAATTAACAACATAGAAATGTTTCAGAAGTTCATACAAATACCTTTATAAGCAAGACCTGATAGCAGCCTCTACAAATGCAACACCTCCAGATTATTAACAGAATACATAAAATCTTCACATGAAAGCAGATAATTTATCCTATAAGATAACTTCAAAGACCATAAATAACAAGCAAGACTTCTCTATATAATCCAGTTTGTGTTTGCATTTCTTCAAATCATATTACAGTGTTAACTCTTTAAGAAAAAAGTTTACCTGTGTTCCTGTCAGGTAAAATACAGCAATGCTTCTGCAGTATGCCAGGCAGAACCTGTGGCAACAAAGAAACAGGCGTTAATGTACATATATATTTTAACAGCATATGAAGAAGAGTCAATGATTGCTTGAATGCTGCATTTGCTGCATCTGATCAAGCTTTGTGCTCTCAAACTGAATCCAAATTAACTATCACATGATGTAAATGTGAATCTTGCTCATTAGGAACTGCAAACAGAAGAATCTTACAAAATTAGCTGCTTACTACCTGCCTATAGTTTCACCTTCTCCCATTGACTACAATATCAAAAGCTGATTAAAAGAACCTAAGACCATAATCAAACATGCTTAACTTAGACAGTATGTTAGCAGTCAGTGACACTGCTGTCCCTGATTTGGCACATGGGGCCTCTGGGGTTACAGCATCCAGCTTGTTGTAAATCACTCAGGTCCAAATTCCAAAGCACTGCATTTCCCTCTCCAGTTCCAGTGGACAACACAAAACTCCAGAAGCTGAGTAGAAAACTCAGGGGAGTGGGGACAAAGAAAATCCTAGTTTTGTGGCTTACCACATCCACTGTGCTGCAAAGCTTCTGGCAGCCAGTGAGAAATGCTGCAGAAGCACACCACCACCACTGGCCCTTTCCTACAAGCAGAGCCTCATCCTTCTTCACAGATTTACACTTTAAATTCACCAATTTTGGTGCAAACAATCAGCTTCGGTGCACCAACTAGCAACAACCTGTACTTGAAGCACCCAATACCTCAATTTAATCTGACTTTTAAATCTGTACAATGATATCAGCATCAGTAAAACTGTAGCTTATCATTTAATGGCTTTTCTTCTGCTGCTTCTGAGAAAAAAACAATTAAAAATCATGATCTGAGATGGCTTCTTCAAATTTTCCCTTCTAGGTCAACATGCACCCTTTGAAGCCTGAAACTTAGAAGAAAAAACTCAGTTAGTTTCTACAGACAGAAGGCCAGCACAACCACTGTCAGGAAATCCTGGGCTTTTGACCTCTAAGAAGACCCCAAGCACCACCACAGCTGGCATTAAGTTCTGAAAATCCAGGAGAGAAAATATTTTAGGGAATAGAGACATTTTTATTTTTCACAAAGACTGCTATTGCTGTTTGGCCAAGGTTAATAGCCCGGGATGAGGCCGTTCAGACCCAGACATGTACAGCCCCTACTGCAGCGCCGCGCGTCCCCATTCCTCCCTGCAGGACTTTTCCAATACTCGCTTTCACTATGCCCAGGAGGGCAAACCCTGCAGCTTGTGTGTCCTCCAGCACAGCAAATGAATGTCTGCAGAACCTTGCTGCACCCTGCTTCCTCCTGAATGCACACGTGCAGAGGCAGGGCCATTGCAAAACTCTGCTTTTGTTGCCATTATTACTTCACGAGTCAGTCTGTGGTCAGAAAACCTCTCTGAATGAAAAGCAATGGGTACAACTAACAGGGATGAGAACAGTCTCCACATTCAACTCATCTAAACTTTACAGAAGGTACAGCACTTAAATGCAAGCTGTTACAAAAGTAGTTCACTTGTTTTGGCATCATTCTGAAGTTAAGCTTGTGGATAAAAAGGAAAAAAAATCAGCTTGCCTTACCCCAATTCACAGGCAGCTTGTGTTTTAGGAAGAATCAATGGCACAAATAACAATTTTCTGAAAACCACACTCACCATTCTCCAGTGTTTCTTAAATTTTAAAATTAAAAAATTTCCAATAATTCTTGGAAGTGCAATGTCGTATGTACATATTATAGCATTTTCCTTATGGCCATGGGTATAAATAACAGCACAGTCTTACAGGCATCGAAAGCATAAAAATTAGAAGCAGAGAACAAAGAAATCCTAAAATGAGCACAGACAGTCTTTCAAAGCAGTGTAACACAAAGACTGGATTTTAAACACACACTGTCTTACTCAGACATAAAGTAACATTTACTTCCTCAGGAATGTCACATTTCCTTCCCCACATTCACAAACGATAGAGAAGAGTTATGAATTTATTATGATCTCCCAGTTAATCAAATTAAGACAAATTAAAATAAGAGATGCAAAAAAAAAAAAAAAGAAAAAAAAAGCAGGTCTGAAGTAGGAAGACAACTTCAAAAGGAAACCAAAAAAAAAAAAGAAAAAACAAGAAAAAACCCCAACCAAACAAACAAACAAAAAAAAACCTGTAGAAAATAATTTACCCTTCCTGGTAGACTGGATATAGGTAAGAGAACAGTCATATGAAAAAACACAAGCTGGAAAAACATTTATTCCTTTATCCCTTTCCTTCACTCTCTTAAGTGTTAAGTAGACAAACAGTATGGCAAAGGCTTAAACAATGCTTCCTGTTCCCCAGCCCTTTAACATGTTTACCCTGTACAAAGCCCGTTTCTGGCTGGTAGGAGTTTGATATCAACCTCCCACTTACTTATCTACAGTATACAGATTTTTACACTGTACCCATCTCCATGGTATCCAAGAGCCTTTTCACATTGATCTCCTCCCACTTTCTCCCCACTTTGTTTCTCTCCTCCCTTAGGAAACTGACAGAAGAATTCCTCAGCAAAACTGTCACCTTTCCCTCTACAAGCCTTTCCTTTCCCCTGCTGCTTTCCTTTCATTCATTTGCATGCTGTAATGCCAAGTTTATTGCTTAAAATGCCTAAAAAGCCTTATCAATCTCAGAGATTTTTCTCTAATTTCACAGAAAATCCCTAGATTAATTTTTATTTTTCTTTTTGGTTCTTTGAAATTTACGTACACAGGCATTTGAGCGAGAATCTTTACCCAAAGCAGACTTGGAGTGGTTTCTGCTGTAGATATCAAAACCGAAGGGATTTACATGCAGGGCAAAGAGAAAACAGCAAAAGAGAAACAGGTTTCAATTATATTAACTGATGATTTAACCTTCACTTGTTTTATAAGCTCTCAGCTGGGAGTTAAGGCACTGCAATACTAAATTAAAAATGGACTCATAGATGCAGAAACAGAATAAATAATACAGCAGGTGGCATGTCATTAACATCAAGGTGCTTCCCTAGCAGTAGGCAAATTAGCTCTGGTCAACAGTATACAGCTAGACGGTCACATGTAACAGAAACACAGTCTTTGCTTACGGTGCCAAGCTGAAAGCATCCTCAAATTCGGTGAAAAATACTAATTGTTATTGTTGGATATTGATTTGGACCTATTTACATTTGTGTTCACTATAGGTTGCTGTGCTTAGAGATATATAATTATATAGCTGTCACAACTAGAGTTCAGATTTTAACCTGTAGCTATACATAATACTGGTATTCAGAAAGCTCCTCAGAGCAGCAGAGGGTTGTTACATAGTTGCTTTCAGTTTAATAAAGATAATAATTTTATATGTTTGCTTGGAAACTTTCCTTCAATTTCTTATAAATAAGACAGATGAGTACTTTGAGTGCTCAATACATAATACATTTTTTAGAGTGATTTAACAAGAACTAGAATTAATTCCTAAAAAACCAATTTAAGTTTGGAAAGTACTAACTTCAAAACTAAAAAACTCCCACTGTACAGAGAAGCAGAAACGTGAAGCAAAATAATTCTAGTGTGGAAAAAGACCTCTGTGAAATGGATATCTACCCACTTAAAAGGATCTGCTTCACAGAGGTGATCAGGCCTCTCTGTGGTACTGAATGATAAAAATGTTTTGCTTTCTACTCCCCTTATAATTGGACTGCTAAAATAGCCATAGAAAAGTGAGCTAGATGCTATTTTCCCTTCTCCATTTACACTTTTTTCCACTAAAAAGTAAGTCACCTCAAAATGAATGTTTCACAGGTCCAAATTTACAGAACACCCAACTCAGGAGTCCAAGTGCTCGATAAGTGAAATCTAAGGCAGAAGTTACAAAGGAGTTACACTGTGATTTGCAACTTGCCAGAAGGAAAGAAGATCAACTTGAATTTCAGGTCTCAAGCTGAGAGAAAATATTTTTCTGCTTTTTACATCCAAGAAATCCAGTGAACCTGAAGACTAGAAAGTCAGAATACACCCTTTTAAGCATGCCAGCCACACAGATCCTGTTTGTGGTCCTTTTGGTCATGTTCAACCATTTCCAAGGATTACTTCTGAGAGAGTGCCCTATGCTCCAAACCTCCCTCCCCAGAAAACTATTACCATTAGCATGTAAGGCATTTTGATCGCAAGAATATGGTAACATTCAGAAGAAAATGCATCAAAAACGTACTGGGAAAACACACATTAATTTATAAAATTTGAGAGAAAACATATTCCAGAATCTGAGCCTCACTCATACATTGATGGTTGCAAAGAAATGGTCCTTGGGCACAGTCAGCCACCAAGTGTGCCTTGTATCTTCTGTGGAAGCAGTACAGTACTGGAGCCAATTCAGGTTACATATTTCAGTGTGATCCAATGAGTGAGTTCCTATCTTTTTGTCTTTCAAATGTTGTGTCACTTCTTTGGAAAAGATAGGCTCCTCCTAGACGTTGCTACCTGCAGTGCTCTGTGCTAAGCATTGCTGCCTTCTTCCATCTGCACAAGCCTTGTGGAATGAATGTTGACTCTTTTCATTCTAAGGATCATATTCATTCTACTCTGTATTTGCTTTTCCTTATATTTGCCTCAGAGATTTTGTTTCAGGAAAAATTTCTTTGTCAGCTACTAGAGAAAGGTTTAGGAATAATGTTTGTAACTAGACCTTAAACAAGTGGAAATTCTGTGCTCATGTGTCACAGTAACAACACGAAGAAAGAAACAGAGACACCTGTTACCAGCAAGGAGGAGAGAGGAGGAAGGGGGGAGCAAGACCCGCCTTCTTTATTTTATATACATTTAGAAATCACTATTCATTGGAGGAAATAAGTTCTTCCTCCCTCAATCACAGTGGTCAAAGGAAATGTCCATCAAAGTTCTGTGTCCAGGAGAAAGGAATGTAAATGATAAGATACAGTTACAATAACATGGCTATGTTTACATAGAAGAATGTGAGAAACTAGCTACAAAAGAACGACAACATCCAGAACTGCAAAAGTCAGGGCAACACTCATGCTCCTTTGAATGTCTTTTTTTGCCTCCTGTCCTTAAAGGGTTATATTTTTGTTTTCATTGTTATTATTGCTTCCTTCTATTTTAGACTTCATACCTGAGGATTTTAGATGTCTTTGTCCCATTGACACTGTTAAAAGTAGAAGGTCATACCTCTCTAGAACCAATTCACTGATGTGTCTTAAGTGGAAAGGAAGCATTTGGGATTTGGCTGCTCACAGCAGCCAATCATCTGAGGTCTGTAAAGGTATCTGATTTCAGACAGGGTGTGAAAAGTAGGCGAGGTTTCCTGTTCACAAGCTGTTGGGTGATACAAGCCATCATAAATCAAAGGCTTATCATTACAGCATTACCATAATTCTTCTTTCAGAGCAGACAAGCTCATGCAGGACAAGGTGGAAGGGTTTCATACTGAATTTGGAGAGATTTAGATTAGATACTAGGAAGAAATTCTTTACTGTGAGGGTGGTGAGGCACTGGAACAGGTTGGCCAGAGAAGTTGTGGATGCCCCACCCCTGAAAGTGTTCAAGGACAGGATGGATGGGGCTTTGACCAGCTTTGACCAGCAACCTGGTCTAGTGGAAGGTGTCCCTGCCTATAGCAAGGGGTTGGAACTAGATGATCTTTAAGGTCCCCTCTAACCCAAGCTATTCTATGATTGTATGATGACTCTATGCAACCAGGTGGTGAAGTGCTGCATCAAGTTATTGCCTTCAGGTTTCTAACAATATACAGTTGGTTCAACCTACTAAAGCCAAATCTGAACTTCATTCCACTCCCACAAACATAATTATATTTGGTTAAGCTTTTTAAGGGGTATCTAGGGATTATATCAACAAATACCTGCTATTATTTCTGTTCCTGTAAGAACTCAAAAGGTAACCTCAGATTACTCAGTGTGTCTCTTCTACATCTCACTTGAAGCTGTTATTGATACAACCTACACCAGCAACAGTTCCAAGTTACTCCTAAAATCAGTCCTTGAAATGTCTGGTTCTGGAGGAAGAGAACATGAGGACCAGCGGCAGCTGCCCTCTCAGGACTTACCCCAAAACCCTATGTGTTCCCTGTCTTGGAGTGATGTTACGATATGTATTCCCCTATCGTCTGTTTATGCCCAGGAATGGGTTCTGTAACTTTTAGCTGGGTCCAGGGGGAGGGATGGGAGCCGAGAGCGCAGTTTGTGTTCAAACCCTCACTCCTCCGTGTGCTGGCTAGGCAGCAAGAAGGGAGTTAGCATTGCTGTTCCTAGCTAGCTTGGCTTGTGTTAGCTAGGGGGAACAGGAAGCTTTTTCCCTGGACTGCAACAGCAATCTTCGGCGCCTTCTGCTGTTTCTTCTTGGACTGTTTGGCTTTGCTTTTTCATCCAAAATCAGACGATCTCCGGGGGATACAGCCGGGGGGACCCAGCGGGGACCCTGAAGGGGCCTGCAGCCCGGCCCCAGACTTTTGGGAGAAGCTAAGCCAGTGAAAGAGGCAACTCTAAAATCCACCAGATTTCTCCACAGTGTGGAGGTTCAATATCCTTTTTTTTACCCCATCTCCTGGGGGCACTATATTTGTTAAATAAACAGGTTTTTCACTTTCAATCCAAGAAATTCCTTTCATGCAGTGGGGAGGGGCTATGGAAAAGCCTTTTTCCTGTGGGAGAAAATCTTCATTCCAGAGCATTTTCTCCTACACTTGTCCCTAAATCTGGGCACCCTGTCAGAGCAACACAGGGGATGTTGCAATGGCAAAGCTGGCCCAAGTAGAACATGGTAAGACTTTATTTTTTTTTTTTTTTTTGTCTGTCTGGTACCACTGAAAATAGTAGATTTTGCAAGACCTTTCAATCATTCCCTGCGAGCTGTCAGTTCCTCTGCCCTCCCAAGGAAACAACCTTTCCTCTTAGCTCCTGATGAGACGCACCCTGCTGCAAAGGCAGCCTGTGCCAAAATGTCTCCCACCCACGGCGGCGTGAGTGAGAAGCCTGTTTTGTCACTTTATTTCATTGTATTCTGATGAGATGGCCCAGACTTGTCCAATTATGTCTCCTCAAGATGTTACTACATTGCTATTGTCCAATATCCAATTTCACGTATACATTGATGAGCCTCCACACTAATTTAATGTCAAGACAGAACTTGCTAATGATTCATCTGCTTTGTGGGATTTTTAGTAAAAGTAATTTCTTTTATAATCCTTTACCTTAGCCACAATTCCCAATTAGATATCAAGAACATAAATAAAACATTATGATTTTGTGGAAAGGAGAAGTTACAGTGAAAATAAATAAATTATGTTTGCCAGATATCAAATACTTTGGCATTGTATCAATATGAATCATTGCACACCATATCACATTTAAATACATAATAGTCCTTTTCATTTTGATTAAAAGGAAATGTTAAAGAAAATAAATTTCAAAAATATTCTGAAAATATTACAACATCTATATTAATATGTGTTATTTTGGATTGTATTACATCTCAAGAAATGGAAATTCTCTACAATGCTTTCCATGATTAAAAGAAGTATTGACAGCAACAACAGAAGCAACACTTCCTTAGCAGAGTTTTCAACAAAAGGTGACAGACATTTAAGTAATGAGGAAATCACTGACAGCATTATCTATTTTGTATATCTCGATCAAAACTAAATAAGAGAAAACAACTCCAGAAGAAAGGGTGTAGTGTTACAGTGACCCCAAATAACATGGCTGATCTCCATGGACTGTGATTGGCTTCATTACTTCTTCTATCCAGGCACCATGACAAGTTAAGCTGAAACACAAGCTTGACAATTTTTTGATGATCCAGGAAAGAAAACATGATAACCATTACGGCATTTTTCAGAGTAATGTTAGCATGAATCTGCATTAGCATGAACTAATTATAATTGCCCTATAATTAACATGTACTTATAAACATGAATCTCTTAAAAATTATTATCTAAAGTATAATCCCTCCACATAGCTTTCTGTGGTGGTTTGACAGGGTCTGGTTCTTTTTGGACATGGTAGGGGCCAGAAAGATGGCTCCTGTAAAAAGCTGCCAGAAGCTTCCACAGCTGTCCAGCCAGGGCCTGTCTCTGATGGCTCTGAAGATGGATGTGCTGCAAGCCACAGCTGGGCCAATTAGAGAAGAAGGTAACGCCTCTGTGACAACATATTTAAGAAGGGGTCACAGTAGTACGCATGTGCGCCATGTAGATGTAGTTATGTAGTTGCAGATAGGCAGGGGAGAATGAGTACAGCATGAAGAATAAACAACAGATATGGACACCAGTAAAGTCAGCCAAGAAGAAGAAGGAGGAGGAGGAGGTGTTTCAAACATCGGAGCTGAGACATCTCCACAGCCTGTGGTAAGGACTGTACTAATGCAGTGTTCCCCTGC
>VZRZ01001484.1:252183-285612 GCA_013398175.1 Climacteris rufus | reverse complement strand
CCCTCCAGATATTTTGCCAAGAAGAGAAAACATCTGAGGAATGAACTGACTAGGAAAAACCTCCCTGGTTCTCCTTACTTTCTAAGGGAAGGAGGGAGGGCTGTTGGGGGGGGGAGGGGAGGAGGGAGAAAGTGTGTCTAAGAGAATGTTTCGCTTACTCCTTTAACTCTGTAATAAAATCACTTATCACTTTTAAGCTTTGAGCCTGTTTTAGCCTGTTTAATTAGAAGGTTTTTTTTCCCTCAGTATCCTTATCTCATCTTGGTAAAATACATCATTAAAAAATTCCTCTCCTCTGTCCAGGGCAGAGGGGAGAGAGCAGCTTTGGCATTTGTCCAGCAAAAAGCAAATGCTTTGGCATTTGTCCAGAGGTCAAACCACGACACTTTCATAAACTATAATATGCATACTAAATAGAGTAACTAGGTAAGCCTGAGGGGGAAAAAAACCTATGTAGACTGGAATTACCTCTGAAGTGATTCAAAATAATACCTTAAGACAATCTTTTCGTATTTAATACTGTAGGAAAGCAAGTGGTGGTACTGGCAATAGCCACAAACTCCATTTTTTTCTAACGTCCTCTTCAGTATTTAGACACTTAGAGCACAACGCATCAGCAAGAGCAAAAAACTTTTATTTGTCAGAAATTTACACTCCTGACCAACAGAACAAGATTCTGTATAGTGATCCATATACTTATGACCTCTGGGTCCAATTATTGTAATTGGCAGCACTTACAAGAGAATCCACAAATTATTTAAGATGCCTCAGACTAAACACTGCGTGATAAATACAGGTCTATTTGGAGCACTTCGCTTTGTTGTTCAAATAATTGCACCATTGTCTGAATGTTCGCCTTCAGAAATCTGGAACAAGGAATGTCAAAGTTCTCTGAAGCTGAGAAATGATGATACCCTCAAAGTGCTCTGAATCTGAGAGATGATGTTAGCCTTTCCCAGGCTAACATTGGTGGGAGGAAGAGGCCAAGACTTTTCAGTTGATGTTTTAATTCCTTTTTCCAAAAGCAAATGAATAGGAGGATAAACTTCAAGACAAAACCAATTGCATTTCCAAATTTCTTTCAGGTGAAGCATTCCTAAGCATCTCATCATCTGATTGACAGCAGGCTGACCATGAGCCAGCAGCGTGGCCAGGTGGCCAAGAAAGCCAAGGACGTTCTGGCCTGTACCAGAAATAGTGTGGCCAGCAGGACCAGGGAAGTCATTCTTCCCCTGTACTCAGCACTGGTGAGGCCACACCTTGAGTCCTGTGTCCAGTTCTGGGCCCTCCAATTTAGGAAAGATGCTGAGATGCTGGAGCATGCCCAGAGAAGGACAACAAGGCTGGTGAAGGGTTTGGAACTCCTGTGAGCAGCTGAGGGAGCTGGGGTTGTTTAGCCTGGAGAAAAGGAGGCTCAGGGGTGACCTTATCACTCTCTCAATTGCCTGAAAGGAGGTTGTAGCCAGGTGAGGTTTGTTCTCTTCTACCAGGCAACCACTGACAGAACAAGATGACAGTCTTAAACTGCACCAGGGGAGATTTAGGTTGTACATTAGGAAGTTCTTCAAGAAAGGGTGTTTGGGCATTGGAATGGGCTGCCCAGGGAGGTGGTGGAGTCACCATCCCTGGAGGTGTTTAAGAAAGGAGGCATGTGGCACTTGGTGCCATGGTCTAGTTGACCAGGTGGTGTTAGTTCACAAGTTGGACCTGATGAACTCAAAGGTCTTTTCCAACCTAGGTGATTCCATGATTCTGTGATCAGATATACAGTCATCGCACACATTTAGCAACCAGTACCAATAAATTCACTTTCCTGCAATTGTACCTGAGAAACAAGTTTTGGTGTAAAACAGAATTCACAAACATTTCTTCTGTCTCTTACCACCATGAGCAGCAGTGGCATCTCCTACCTAAGGGCAATAGCCTAGATACGAGATATCCTATGTCTGATAGGATCATGTGGATCATGGACAGGGGAATATCTGTGGCAGATCACTAATAGCCCAAAGGTTGGTCCCAACTTTCCACAGAGCCTCTGCAGAGGTAAGAGCCCAGGCGTCATCCTGTGCTGAAGAAGGGACGGCCAGACCGGCTGTCTCAGGAGTTTGCTGCGTGCCTGGAGCTCAGGTCCTGCATGTCCTACAACAACGGCAGAGGTTCACCCAGCCCCTGCATTACACCCCTGAGTTGCATGTCCAGGAGGATCAAGGAAGGGAACACTGAAGTTAAATGGATATAGCAAATCTATAAGGCTGAATGGAATACATCCAAGCAGTACGAGGGTGAGGCCTGTGAGTCCTCTTTCTGTTCGTTTTGGAAGGTGATCATCTTCTCAGGGCAAGAGGTAGGGGGATCCTGAGACAGAGAAGGCTGAAGACATCCCAGAGATTTTTTCCTTGTGAAATCTTCATCCTTGAAGATTTTCAAAACTCAGATGAAAAAGCCCTGAGAAACCTGCTCTGACTTTGAAAGTAGCCTGCACTGAGCAGCAGCTTAGAATTGATGATCTCTAGAAGTCTCTTTCAACCTAAGTCATTCCACAGTTTTAATATATTAAATTTAATGTATGGATACATTCAAATATCACACTAAAATATAAGATTAAAATGCATCAGTTTCTCCATCTTCCTTCAAATACAGATTTAATTGACATATGTAATTCCTATTTCTACTAATAAATCTTGAATTTGAATAGTGAGCACATTTACATCCACCTGCAAAACCCAGAAGCCTTATAGAAGCATAGCAGCTTTAAAAGGCAGCTAAAGACAGGTATTCCCTCAGAAGTTACTAAATAGTCACCCCAGGGCTATAATTGTTTAATTCGTGGAAAAGTAACTGTGTAGAGTTATCTGGCCCAAGAAGTTGCTTACAAAATCTTTGACTGAGCTGTTGTGATATATCTTTAAGCATCTGATTGAATTTAGAGCAAATAAAAATTCTAGAGCTTGCTATATACATTGGAGCAGAACAAACAGCTTTATTTTCATTCTCTAAAATACAAAACAAAATAATAACAGTTTCTTTTCTGTCCCTGCACTATTCTATTTAGATACAAA
Source organism: Climacteris rufus (assembly GCA_013398175.1). Classification (NCBI taxonomy): domain Eukaryota; kingdom Metazoa; phylum Chordata; class Aves; order Passeriformes; family Climacteridae; genus Climacteris; species Climacteris rufus. The sequence continues at coordinate 282,553 of VZRZ01001484.1, read as the reverse complement.
GGATGTATGGCCCTCGCAATGCCTAGACTGCAAGGTCTCCCAGTTTGCGAGGATGGTACTACAGTAGTAGGAATAACTGGTGAGGTTGGTGGAAGCAGTCCCCTCCTCGGGGAAAAGAGCACCTTGGTATTACTCCTGTTACTGCGATACCCTGAGGGTACACACCAAAAAGGTGCAGGTAAAAGTCAGTACAGAGCAAGCCTACAGCAAATCACAGCAAATGCTTCCAGGCTGGGGAATTTTAAGCCCTTCAGCAGATAGGTCCTGGCTACCTCCCCGCACTTATCACTCGGCTGACAGGCTGTCAGCATGCACACAGGCTATGCACTACAGATACCACTGCCACCGTCCCTGACAGAGATTTCTCTTCTTTTATTTCTCCTGAGTAGAAGTCATAGTCCTCCTTATGGGTCAGCTTGGATCCTACATACCTACCTGCTCTTTCCACAGGGCTGAATCCCTGCCACGCAGAGCTGGGCTGGGCTGTGATAGCCTGCAGCACACCCACACAGAGGAAAAAATCCTCCTCCTTCAGGAGCAGCCTCCAGTGAGCACACCAAAAGAAGTGCTGGAAAAGTGGAGGTGCCTCGCCATCGGGGAGAGGGCTGGACCCGGCAGCACCAACCTGCACCATGTCCCTGGTACCTCACTGGGCAGCACCTGACTCCTCAAAGGTTTTGTTAGAGATATGGGATGCTTCCTTGTTTCCATCTCACCTGCACACCACTGAACAAAGCCAGTCATGGCCTCGGCTCTCTCAGGTTTTAGTCTGGGACAGACTGTGGAATATGTTTTTATTGTAGCTTGTTACAAGAAATCTTTTTAATGAACAGTGTCAATAAATTATGTGATTCAAAAGCACAGATTATTGCGATAATAATAACATATACATGGTAAATGCCAGAAAATACCAAGTGGTATTTCTCCTGCTGCTCTGGAATTGTATTTAAGATTTACATGTGAAGTACACGGATTTTAATATTTTGATACCTGTACTTGCACTGCAGAAGCAAATCCATTAAACATGTAAAATAGAGTAATAGTCCTTCTGGGCATCTTTGTTAGAAAGAAACTAATCTTCATTAAAAATTGAAGTTTATGGTTTTTTGCTAGGACTTGGCAACAAAACTCTCCCAATGGCCTGCTTTATTCTACTGTGTAGGAGTCACATACATACAAAGACATTCAGTCCAAAAATTATGAACGAGGTGAGAGTGGATGATTTAAGTACAAAAGTTACAACAACAAAAATAAAAAAGAAAACATCCTAACTGTTTATCTGCATTTATGGTACTGGTATCACAGATCTTTCTGGCTGTGAAGAGTAACTCCTACCAGAAGTCATGAATCACTACTTACTTCAACTATCAAGTAACTTACCTAATGGTTTATAATTTATTAGTAGTTTAGCTATGACATATGGTTGCTTTTAGAATCTATTTGATAAATGCAATTTCGAATTTATTAATAAGTAAAAACAGACGTCACCTATATAAGTGGGGGAAACTGAAGTCCCCACTGTATAAGAACCAGTCTGTAAAGATTATTTGGTATTACATATCAAAGGAGGCTTTTATACATTTGTCACTTTAGAGAAGCTGAGACTCTAGACATATGTAGCACTCTCTATCCTTGATGGGAGAAACACCGAGATGAATTAGATGTCTGATATTTCATCTTGCCATTTTCCCTGCCAAGGTGAAAGATTCCCTGAAAACTGGGAACCAGGCATAATTTTTCCAACAGCTGCTTTGTGTTCTATGTATTTAGCCATCTTTTGGCCCAACACAGAAACTGAACCAACAGCACACTACAGAATCCATGCACACATAGAACTGGGACATTTCAATCCTGATGGACAACCAAAAGTGACAGCAGAAAAACAGAGAAGGATGGATTTTTTAAGGAATACTTATTTCATAGATTAGGTTATACAAATCTTTCATGCAAAGAGAACAAATAGAGAAGGATGCCTGTGCCTCAGTCATGCCCTTGGCAATGTTTGATAGCACAGGGGGATATACATTTCAGAACACAAAGCAACTACCCACACCTCCTTCCCCAATGAGCAGGTATTCTTATGGAAATAACAACTTCCTCTTTAAGACAGAAATATTACCCATGTTTCATTCAATGTTGGACAAAAGGATAGTTTATTTCAAACCCCAGTAATCTGAGGAGATTTTGCTGAAGGTGGGATAAAACAAGGATAGGTCTCAGTAAGCAGGTTATAATTTTTTCAGTCCCAGTTAAACCATTATACTTCTGGTGGGGATTTTTAAGGAAAGAGATAATGATTTTTGCAGTCAGTTTTTGAGAATAAAAAATGGGAAGACTGGCAGGGCAGTTTTAATCTGTGAGCTGATGACACCACACTGCTAAAAGTATGTAGTTTCAATAAATTGCTCTAATCTTTGATCAGTTTAGTGTCTACATACCACTAGGTGACCCAAGGATATACCCACAGAAAAGGTATTTTTAATGCTATGAAGGCAGAAAGATGGATGTAAAACACACACAAATATGCCTATTTCTCTGTGGTTGATGCTCCTCCAGTGCAGTGGGAAGAGTCAGGGGAGCCTGGGGAATCCCCAGGAGTGCTACAAAGCTGACAGTCATAAACAACTTGAGACACTCTTGGGGATAGTCTTAAACTGTTCACTAGAGATGACAGTGCTGTCTCACCTCTTGAGACAGGCAACAGAGACACAGCTTATCTACAATATGGGAGACTGAGCTGCAAGTCAAACATCTGCCAAATAGAGATGGGAGAATCTTATCTTTCAAAAGGCTGCCACTAGCAGTTGTTGAGAGATAACATTCATCTTCTCTGATGAAGATTTTCTTCATTTTGCACAATTAGCAAAACGTTACTCAGATCACAAAGAGCTCTAAAATTTAGCTGTAGGAGGTCTTGCAAAGAAAAAAACAAACAAACAAACAAACAAAAAAAAAACCAACAAAAAAAAAACAACCCAAAGAAGTTCCTGCCTCTTTGCTAACACTCATTTAAGTATCTTGTACAAAACAGAATTACTTTCACAGCAAAATGTCCCCAGTTTTAGAGCACTGGAGTAAGAAAGCACTCTTAAATTAATCAGAGGAATATTTGGATATGTGCCAACTACATCCCAGGACAACATGCCAAGTACTCCCCTATACAGAAATGATTAACAATTACACTTTTCTACAGCTCTCTATGTTTTGGAGGTTTTGTAAGGCTTGCAAGGGGCAATGAGGCTGTACAGAGTTAAATAGTTCTCTGACCAGGACAAATTTTTTATTGTTTTTCAATGATGTTTCTGAAGTCTTCATTTACCATCAAAGGAACAAGCACAAGAACTGGTGGAAGGGTATGGGAACACTGTTTTGTTGGTAAATGTCTATGTGGAATGACCTTTTATGTATCCAATTTCTTAACTACAAACTAAAATAAAGTAGTTTTAGTGGCATTCCTTTTTTCTTTCTGTCTTGACTACCCAGATGAAAATAGTTTGTTTTCACCTTGTTTGTTTTTAATTCTTCTTTTCATGTTGCTTTCAAGGACATGTCATTTCTCAAGAATAAAAGGTTAAGTCATGCAACATTGAACTATATAATCAGTCTGCTTGACAAGCCTAAGCTGCAGAAAATATTAAAGAATGAGCACCCAACTAGTAGACAAGCCATTTCCACTGACATAAGTTCCTGTTTCAGTGTTTTAATTATTCTCATGGGTCATCCCATCTTCGTAGACATCAGCATTGATGTTACCTCATGACGGGTAAACACCAACAATTTATTTCTTTCAAACCAGAATCTAGAATGAGTTATGGAATTGCTTAAGTCTGTACCAGTTGCACTGGAGTGATGAAAGTTCTGTCACTCAGTATTTGCATTGCTTATTCTAGCCAAAAGGCAATTAAAAAAGTTACCAAAAATGCTTTGACACAGACAAGGTTCCAAAGTATAAGTGGCCTGTTTATTTACACAGATATTCTGTATAACTAATGCAACATCCCACTGAATTTCAGACTGCCTTAGACTGATGAGTTTTTGTTATTCAAACATGCAAAAAGCCATGAGGTAACTGCAACTAATTTGCTGCTTGGAGTGCTTGGAGTAAATGGCAATTCATTTTGTGGCTCTCATTTAAACACCAATAGAAGATATTGTGATCTGTGAACTAGAACAGAAACATTATTGTTATGTGACATACTGTGGAAATTCATATCAATGCAAACGTGGGGGGGAAAGTGTGAAATAAAATAAACTATTACTTCAGTACCTTGTGGGTATTTGCCTTTGACCCAGCTTCATGAAAGGATGCTCCTTTAAATTCCATACTGATTTTTGTGGCAGATAAGTAAATGCTTTCCACCTTGCAAAGGTGACCTGCTATTTGCTGTCCATATTTTTTCAGATTTAAAATAGCAAGACCAGGAGGAATAGCAAAATTATGTACATGATCACAGAAGGCAGTATTTTCTACATAGTGTTGCTGATGAAAAAATGTTTGAAGACCTTCTCTGTATTCACTTGTTAAAGCAAATAATTAATTCATGCTGAAGCCTATTCAAATTCATGGATATGACATGGTTTACTGTTGATCACAAAGAAAATAGCATGAATGCTGGTCCACTCTGCAGTGCTGGATTCCTCACTGACATGTATTTTTTGCTTGACCTTCCTCCTAATAACAAATTCAAACATCTGGAGATGGGAAACAGACACACGGCATTCTTTGCTGGAAATCAGACATTTAAAAACACAGAAAACTGAAAGTCTGAATGTGATTCCAAATTTAACTACAAGCATCAGGGGTGAAAAAATGTAATAAGCCTTTGTTTGAGGTATTGGCAGAATAAAGTCAGAATAGTGTAAGATTCACAAAAAAAAACACATCTAACTGGGGGAAACATAGCAAAACAGCATTATTTGGCCTCAGAATAATAAAATAAATACTCCAGGGGTCATGTGTGTTAGCTCTTTGACTTGGCATGAAGATGCTCATTATAGTTCAGTATTTTATTGTGATTAATATCCATTCACAAGTCACTGACTCAAGCTTTGGTTCAGCAGTGTGCCCAGATTTAATCACATACTGAACTGAAAAATATATGCTTTAGTATTTTGTTGGGTTGTAGCATAGACATAATTACTACAAAATCTATAATTAGATTAATAAATATTTAAATTAGTGAACCTAACAATATTTGCCACATACACATTTGGGTCATAACTTCAATGTGTATGAGTATTTCAGCTGAAAAATGTAACACAGAAATCCATAATACAGAAGATAAACAATGTCCCCATTTGCTACCATTGCATATGCAATGATAGCTATGATGCTCTCATCAGTTCCCATGCAGTTTCTACACATGGCATTCCCTGCATCCCACTGTACATCCCAGCCTGTCTTACCACAGCCCTGAGCATGGATCATTACACCTGTGACATTTTTGGAGCCTTTTGCTGAGAAAGAAGAATACCAGACTGGACACCAGAAGATTACAACTAATTGTCTACTGGTTGGCTTGCTCAATAGCTTTATGTTTTAAGTGCCTAAGGGTAACATTCATCCTTCAGACACTGCTTTGAGGAAAGATTGAGGAAAAGTCACCAAAGCAGAAGCAGTCCCATGAGGATGCTCCACAACTCCAGAACTGTACCAATAGCAAGGCTGTTTCTGCTGACTCAGTTACACTGAAGCAGGTGGGTTTGAAATAAGAGAATGGGCTTTGTCAAGGGCATAAAGGAAAACAGGAATATATAGTGTATGTTCGCATACATATGTTTGTAGTTTTTACTCCAAAGTTTTTTTACTCAAGTAAAAAACAAGGACTGAGAAGTTGTAATTAACTTTTTATGATTTTTAGACTAATGCTAGTTATATTGACTAATATAACTAATATAACTAATGCAAATGAAATGGTAATTTGTTCCTACTCTGAAGACTTACAACAACATAGGAAATGCAGAACAGAAAATAAAACGTTCAGCACCATTCTTGGGATCTGAGAAAAAATGTTTTTGTCCCTGCTGCTTTGCCCAGCACCACAAGTGCAAAAAAAGCAAAAACGAAAGCCATAAAGATCAAATAATTCAATGGTCAAAACTGGCTCTATCAAGTAATGTGAAACAGTCTTTACCAAAATCAACTAGAGCATAAAAATTAATCTAAATGATTCAAAGTAACACAGGAGTCTTTCACAGTCTCAGTACATTACTGTTGACGTTTGTTACAGTAACAGATAGTAATAATAACCTTTTATTTTTCTAGTTTACACAGGCCATTTCAGATTTACTATGGTGAATGATACTACAAGAGACTGGTGGTGGCTTTTTTTCAGGGGGGGTGATTAGGTAAACCAGAGGAGAACATAAAACGTAAATGTACAACCTAAAACAGAAATTTTCATGCTTTCTGATATTTCATGTTCTTTTCCAAATACGTAATGAGCTTATATATTTCCATATACACCTTTATATTTTACATAGTATTCTAGATACATTATTCAATAATGTAAATAGATAAAACAGTTACTCCTCAGTCTTCCCACATTTTTTAACTGATTAGACAACATTATAGCTTTCACAGGAGTAAATACTATAATTAAGTCTATCAATTTCATTACAAATTCACTGTTTTCACCTGCTCATCCTCCTTCTTCAGAATTATACTTCTGTAGCTCGATTCATCCAAAGTAGCATCTGGAATGCATGATTGTAATTTTTGGCTTATTGTGAATACTGTGTTTAGAAAGGCCACTAAAAATATGTTCATCCCTCTGAACTGGGTGCACAGGATAAAAGAAAACAAAGAGGGGTTCACATGCAGCCTTGGGGATGGTCTGCTTGGGAAGGCTGCTGTGGTTCCTGCTCCTTGCTACCCACACTGTCCTTGTTGCAGAAGTCACACCTGCATGGGAGGCAGCTCAGCTATCAGATCAAGCAGCGGCTGTTGAGCAGCCCCTGTTTGCAGCACGGAGTTCTGGGAGGTGACCAGAAGCCATGAGATGATGCCATGCTGTTGCAGCAGCAGCAGAAGAGGCCGTCCTATTCCTCCTGCCTGCTGCCCAGGCACCTTCTAATATGCTCGCTTGACTGCTTATCCTGCCCGATGCCAAGCCTCTTCAGTTCACTGAGCTGGCAGAAAACAAATCCAGAAATAAACGAATAAAAATAAAGTTAATTTCTGCTGGCATACTGAGCTAGATCCTGGCCTCAGAGAGAGAGCAGGACTGCGCAGCCAGGGACGAGGAGGACATGAGGCACAGCAGAACCCCCTCATCTTATGTCAGCAGGACCAGTGGCTTGAGAGAGAGGAGATCAGTGTTCTCTCCTGAGCTCACCCTGAGTTAACCAACCACTGATTTCAACAGTAAACAGTTTCGTCAGATGTTTAAAAGTTAAACCGAGCCCTTTAGAGAGGACAGGTCCCGAACTGAGGGGACAATAATCTCAGTGGGAGGGCGAGGACAGCAGGCAGGCAGAAGCAGGCCAGGGCAGGGACCCCCTTGCCTGTCTGAGCTGATGCACAATAGTACCTCTTCTCTTGAGAGAACGTTAAGTTTAAACTCAAAACGTCAAAATGTAACTGAAAAGGTAAATAGTTACTTTGTGAGAATTGCAGACTAGAGCAGAGTCAGGAGAATTTTCAGCTGAAACTTTTTGCTCAGTGCCATGAAAAGCAGCAGCCAGATCCGGTGGAATCAAACACTCCTAGGAGGAACCCGCGCTGGAGTACTCACACAGTCAGATACACTTTGATGGGTACAAAGGTCGTTTCTCAAAGTGCTGATACAGCCAATGTATTTTCAAAAATTTCAAACTAAAAATCAAGTTTCCAGTGAATTACCTTCACCCAGTACTAAGGCTGTCATTTCTCCTTAAAACATACCTGAAGTTTTTCAGCCCCCCAAGACAGTGAAACTACTCTGCATGAATGATTCCTTCATGTGAAAAATTCTCCTATGCTCTGTAAGCATAAATGGAGTTCAGAAGTGATGTCTGACAAAGCCGACGTCCCTCATGAGACTGCCAAAGGAATTTATGTGCAGTTTTTGAAATGTGGGTGAAGTTATAACACTGCCATACCACTGAAAGCCTTTATGTATGTGAAATCTGCTCTTTCTGGTAGTGTTTCTGTCATTTAGCTCCCAGTTCAGAGATGGTGAGCAAATTTTTACATGGAGAAGACATACACAATAGGTGAGACAGTTGAGAAATATGGGGCAGCATAAAGACAGAGCATGATTTGGAAAAGCAGTTCCCTAACTCTTAATTTAGAGAGAGAGGCAGAGAAATTTCCCTGGATGGCTTCCAGATTTTGGTCAGTGACTATCTAAATAAAAATAACCAAGGCAGTCCTGGAAGCAGGGATCAAAACTACATGCCTTTGATCCCAGACAGGAGCCCTGAACAAACAGCAAAATCTCCCTGTGTTTTGGAGAGTAGCTTAATTTCAAAAGAAACACATTGTGGAGTTTTTCTTCTCTAAAATGACCCATAACAGTTACAAGATTTACTATGACTCATGTTTACTCCTCCAAGGGCTGAAAATTAGACTTCTTCAGCAGCCAGGGACAGAAGCTACTTCGAAATAAGCTGGGGCTTAGATATACCCTGTGACTTCAGCTCCCAGAGACAGTCACCTGACTTAAGATCTTTCTGGCTCTGGACCCAAGAGTCTTAACTGCATTTCCCTGGCTGAACTTACCTTACATCGTTCCTAAGCCAGATGCTCCAAAGCTGATCTTGTTCCTGTACCACACACAAAGATAATTTTTCTTTAGGCAGTTTGCTCTTGAATTTAATGTTAGTTGTTGTAGTATATGGACTCATTTGTAGATAAATTCGCAATATCTTATAAAATTCAGGCAATGGAATAACATTCTGCTCTTTGTACTTTGGCCTCAAGAAGTGTTATTTTTCACAAAGTTAAGTATAATAACATTAAAGTAAATATACTTGTTCTCTCATTCTGTCATTATAGATTATCATTATGACCCTGCAGTAATGTGCTATTTTCCACATGTCCAAGGATTTACAAGACTCCCTCATGCTTTAAACAATCCATTACACGTACAACAAAAGCACTATTCTCAGTCTAATCATGTATTGCTTCACCTCTGTTCTTTCCCAAGGCTGCTTTGTTTTCTGGAACCTTAGAAAGTACTTACAAAAATCTAATGTACCTGGTGCCTTTTCTTTAAAACATCCCATGTAAAGTGGTAGAGGACAGCAATAATACGTGGTTAAAATCAGACATAATTGAATTATAGAATACTCTGTGCTAGAAGGGATCCACCAGACTCACTTTTATTTATTTTTTTTCCCTTTAATTAGTCAGATAGTTGTCTGGAAGAGGAAATGAGGAACAGTTCTTTAAAGCATCTTTAACAATTCTGTGTGGTTCAGATTTGGTCTGATCCAAAGCAGTGCTGGCAGCTGCACTATCAATGTGTCTTATCCAGAGAGAACTGAGCAGACTCTCCATTTTTTCTTTCTTTCTTCTTTTCCCTCAAAAATAGTTTCACTGAAACTATTACAGAAATTCCGACCCCATGCTCCAGATGGGAGAGCACAGAGGAACACATGATGGCCCACTTGCTACTTATATGTTTGTGTTTCTGCCCAACAAACACTGATGCTCTGGCCCGAGTACTCAGTTGAAAGGACGGGAAATGGTTCAAAATTCTCCAGTTCAGATGTGCCCAAAGAAGGTCTTTTGGCTATATTTACTTTTAGCATCCTTTGCAGTCCCTACTGACATACACCTCGCACTGATTTCAAGGGAAATTTTGTGAATCCATACTGACACTTTCAACAGGGTCCCTTTCAACACTGACACTTTGAACACACTGACTTTATGCTTTTATAAAAGTATCATCTTTAGCCCTTCTGTTCTGGCATAATGGCTGGAAATAAGTACTTTCGTTACTTGTTTTTGATAGTGGCTTCTGCATGAACTCAACAGGCTAAGTTACTCATGCAAGTCACGTGGAAAGGCTGCTGAGATAAAACACTGAGAAGAAATGAATGGGGTGGATAGAAGGCTACTGTATAACAGCATTTGGAAAATGTCATCAAGAAGCCTGGAAGAGATACCTGGTCTAGGCAGGGTAATGGGAAACAAATGTGCTCCAAAGTAAAAAACAAAGCTGATGTGCAAAAGAGAGGGAGAGAAACCACTGGGGAGGTGCTCATAGTGCAAGTTTCTGAATCTCACTCCAAGCTGGCTGAGGTACCACCACCCTTGAGGGTACTTTGAAAGAGCACAGTGGCAGCCAGTCTGCCTCTTCTCTTGGTGCAGCGTGGGGAATCCCTGACTTTCACACCAAGTAACAACTAAGCAAGGTGTTCTGGGAGGCACTGCACTCTGTCAGAGCCAGCAGGAGTTCCTCAGAGCTGGGTGAAAATGCAGCAGGGGTCTGCCCACAGAGGACTGTAAAACAGGCAGTGGTTGCAGGAAGATGGGCAGATTGAGCAATAAGCAAGATCTGAGGATAGACCCAGTGTGTGGACAAGGTGGGGAAGCAATAGCAAATTCTGGAGCCTGTCAGGAGACCACAGTCCCAAAAGAGTGATGACTTTGTTACATAAGCACGGCCCCATAACCCTGATACTGGGTTTTGTCTTTCCTTAGTCTCATGTCTTACAAGAGAGAAAAAGATGCTACAGGGATAGCATCTACTGCCCTCTAAATACCACTACCAGGAGCTGAGACAGATGGAGGTATCTCCCTGCCTGTAATGCTTGAATCATCTGCTGTTGTACAATGAAAAAGTAGCTTCAAAGTTGCTCAAGCTTCAGAGCAGTTTGTTTATGACTGCTGCAAACTTAATGAGTACTTAACTTGTGGTGAAAATGTTCAGCTGCATGTCTTTGTGGTGATGGGAACTGGGATGACCACAATTTGCTCTAACACAAATGGCAGAAATACAGGGATATACAACTCTTCCAAAAGGTTGCTATTGTTGAGCCTTGCAGTACTAGGAGTTAAACAGAAGGTCTTAGGAGGCAAGTTCTAGGTAGAATTACCTACAGGGACTATTGATGTCTCTGCTAAAGCAAAGTCAACGGCATGGAGAGAAAAGATCTGCTGGAGAACAGAAGAGAGACAATACTCAAAAGCTGATGACTATTCCACTGGCTACCATTTAGGACAGGAACAAATATTCAGAATTTTCAGTTTTGACCCAAAAAATGTTGAAATCTTCATTATCTGTGACACAAGTATGCCAAATGGTTTTCAAAAGATATTACTGTTACGTTTTCTTACATCTACCACAATATGACTTATAGCCTGTCTGTACTGAAACACTTCTAGATATAGGTATCATGAGGGCTTGTCCATTACTAGGATAGACTACCTTGAGTTTCTTTGCTGGATGGGTCTACTATGCTGCAATACCTTCAAAATACATGAGGAACTGCTCATAACTCCTGTTTCTAAACAAAAGATGGGGTGAGAGGCAGAGGAAGGGCAAGGGGAAGCCTTAGGGGGATGAAGCGAGAGGTCTGACTCAAAACCTAGATTCAGTTCATTTTCAAGGAAGTACAGCAACTAGGTGTTTCAAAGGTAGCTATTAATCATTCCTTAAAATTCTCCAGTGGTAGATCTTCCAAAGAAAGTTGCATTGATAATAAGAAGCGAAACCTAGTTTTGAAAGCAATCACCATCTTGAGATAGGGGAATTCAAGAAGAAAGGTGTCTGTGTGAGTCAAAGGATTTAGTGTAGGGCAGCCAGCAATGGGGAAGATGAAGTCTTCCATAGGATTTAAACTGTTCATCTTGAGTTTTGTGCCTTTAACCAAGCTGCACCTGGTACTGTTTGCAAGGAATGTAAGACAAATCAGACATGACATTTACCATGATTCCATGCAAATTCCTATTACTTTTACTTAGATTACTTGCTGTAATGGTGGCTTTGTATAGACACTTCCTCCTAGATGAGAGATCCTTATGATTTGTAATGAGTAACACCAAGAGTTAACAGAGTTTAGAACTGACAGCTGCCTCACAGTCATATTTATAGGGTTTGCAGACTTTGCCCTTTTGTGCTCCTCCACTAATACTCAAGAGGGGTGCAGGTAATGGAAGCAGCATTAGAAGCTTGGAGAAGTGGTGAGGAGCACAAGCAAGATAAAAACTTGCTACTTATCCAGTAGCCTTGTGTCTGGAGCTTTCCAAACTTGAAACTTAGACAGAGCCTGCCTGGTGCCCTCAAACCTAGAAATTCAGAAACCCTCTGTCCGGTGCCTTCAAACCAAGGGGGGCCACGAGCCAGACAGCCAGTCCTGGTGTCAGCAAAAGTAATTTTTTCCTCAAGGACTGCAGATGTGAGAGACATGTCTGGGAGCAAGGTGGATATCTGGTACACAGCTGAATCCCAAATCACCACTTGAAGAAGCCCATGGGGAGAGGGTAGTGTGAGCTGCCCTAGTAAGCAGCTCATGGGTTGGTCACACCTGATCTTGGAGAATTCTTTGCCGACATCATGGCACAAAGATGTTTGACTGATTTAACAGTTCAAGGATGTCAGCTTGTCGCTGCAAGTATTATATTTGCACATAAATACCAGCATTCATATGAACAGCTCATGGTTTTCTGTAAGAGTTGCACAGATTTTTCTGTGGCTTGATTTATTGCCCATATGAGTTAGTTAGCCTCCTATATGCACCTTTGTTTTTCTTCCAAAGGCAGCAGGGACATCATTAATAAAACTGAGCCTAACACCTCTTAGTGTGAAGGTGTTAAATTGTTTGAATTTAAATAAACGTAGAAAACTGATATTTCTCTTAATCTTTATTTCGTATTCCTTATTTTCCATGTAAAAATTTTCAGTCATTCAATAACAAAAAATATGGTATAGCAGTGTCAGCTCTTGTTTTTTTGTTTTATTTTCCCTAATTTCTTCTTGAGAATTCAGATCATTAAATCAGGAGACTGCAAAATCAACTTCCTTTACTAAAAAGTGTTTTAATCCAAACTTGCAAAGAAAAGATTGAAAATGTAAAGCAAATTAAATCTAAAGGCTCAAAAGCAATGTAAAATCCACACTGCAAAAGTATTTTAATAGGAAAAAAACCCACATAATTAAAAAAAAATCCTATGATTTTTTGAGGCTGAGTCATGATTCTGAAATATTTAAAGTTGGCAATACTTATACCCTGTGATTTAGATGACTAATCACAGACTGAAAAGCTAATAATCAAAGTAAGCAGTTTGTGAAGTACCCACAGCCTAGAAAATAAGTATCTCAACTGCTCAGCAAAGGCTTATGTATAAATTGACAACAAATAGAATCAGTTTATATAACTGCTTCACAAGGAGAGAAAAGAGCTAATCAGTTAATCAGTTATTTTATTTGTATCACATAATGCTGCCAGCTGCAGTACTGAGTGTGAAGAGGGAAGAGCATGGAATACAGAGAATAGCAGGGTAGCACTTCAGCACTGCCTTCACAGGGAACAGGATGGAATTCAGCAAGCAAAATGCAAGAGGAGAAACTGTCTGAAGTAAGGCTGCATTTATACTGCACATCAGATGAGAACATACCTGGGGGAAGGCAGGAGGTAAGCATAAAAGGAAGCCAGGAAAGAAGTGGTCTTCTGGCTATAAAGAATTAAATCTGGGTTCAAAATGCAGTCCATGGAGTATGACTGTGGGGAAGAATAAAGAGAAAGAAAGCAGAAGAGGAAACATCATTTGAAGACAGGTGGAGGCAACAGGGGTGACTCCTGGTTTCTTGGTGTTTTTTTCTGATTAGGACCACTTGTTTGTGCACAGTAGTTCTCAGCTGGGCTCTTTCCAATCTTTTCTCTTATCTGATGGTAAGCAGACAGCAGAAGGAGGTATATGTAGCACGTGCTTGGCACCAGTTACATTTCCTAACAAGATGATGGATTTTTTCTGAAGCTCTGCTCATAGCAAAGTGATGTTGGCAGAAGCTAAAGCATCTACACATATTGATGCTGCTCAATCAGCTTAGTTCCCTCAAAATAAAAATGACAAGGAAGGATGATTTTTAATTTTCAGAAGTTAAAGAGGAACTGAAGAAATACAGACAATACCGTGGGACTTAATTTATTGACTTGCAAAGGCAGAAAACAAAACCATTTTGAAAAGTAACACTACACATTTCTCTGAATGAGTATTTTTGTTGTTAATTCGTTGCAAAATATAAAGAATGTGCAGTATTGGCCCACAAATTTGTATCCTCTTTATATAAAATTTATGTCTTCTTTATATAAAATTTATATTCTCTTTATCTAAAATTCAATAGAGCTGTTAGTAGTTTCAGAAAATTCTCCCGCAAAGGCATATTTAATTACAAGTCTGCCAAATGGGAGTTTCATTTTCTTTTGAAGAACCTGTTTTAGGCAGGGTATTACATTAGTAGGATCTCTAATCTGATCCTGCATGGAAGCTCAAATATGCCTGAGAAAAGGAAAAGACAGCACACACTGTTTGAAAATTAAGGTCCAATAAAAGCAAGAAATTGGAGCAAATAGAGCAGAAGATCCATCTATATTAGGGCTTCCTATAGCAGCTGTCACTGACCAGCCATCATCATAATGGCTAAGGTGATGCAAAATTGGAGTGGATCCCAAAATTTGACAGAAGATTGCAGACTAAACGGGAAAGACAGAGGAACATATTTCACAGCTGTCATCCAGATAGAAAACATATTCCATTCCTAATTTCAGATGGAGAGCAGCTCACATTTTGATGCAGGGAGTGAGGGGGTGACTGAAATGCAAGGATTCATTCATGAGCTGCATGTACAACACAGTTCTTTTGAACACGTTGCAGTAATGCACAGGGAAAGGCAGTGGAGACACCAACATAATCCTCTCCTCTAGGAGATGCAGGGGTCACTGGAACAGAGCACTGCTGCAGGATACATGCCTCACACTCAAAGCATGTCTGTTTTGCTTTTACATTTATTTTAAATAAATGCCTCAATATTAAATATGGCACTCTAACTTCAGGGGACGCTTGTCTGGTGACAACTTTCTGCCTCTGTTGACATAACTTCTTAATTAACTGTTAAGTGTGAGATTTACTCAAAAATATAAATATTTTTATAGAAAGGCATGCAAGCACACAAAGAAAAACTTATTTACATAAATACGTAGGATAGGGTGAAAGAACTGCTTGTAACAAAATGTCCTAACAATGCATCATGCAGAAAAAAGGGAGAACTACACCTGGGGTGCATCAGGCAGAGCATCATCAGCCACTCAAGGGGATTGTCCCACTCTGCTCTGCGTTGGGGTACCCTCACCTTAAAAATTGTATGCAGCTTTGGGTGCCACAATATAAGAAAGATATTAAGCTAAAGGAGGGCCACAAGGATGATGAAGAGCCTTGAGGGGAAGCTGTATGAGGAGCTGCTGAGGTTACTTGGTCTGTTCAGCACAGAGAAGAGGAGACTGAGGGGAGACCTCATTGCAGTTACAGCTTCCTCGGGAGGGGATGAGGAGGGGCAGGCACTGATATCTCTGTGGTGACCACTGACAGAACCTGAGGAAACCACATGAAGTTGTGTCTGGGAGATTTAGGCTGGATATCAGGAAAAAGAGTGGTCGAGCACTGGAACAAGCTCCCCAGGGAAGTGGTCACAGCTCCAAGCCTGACAGAGTTCAAGAAGCATTTGGACAACACTATCAGGCACATGGTGTGACTCTTGGGGTGTCCTGTGGAGGGCTGGGAGTTGGAGTCAATGTTTTTGATAGGTCCTTTCCAAACCAGCATATTCTATAATTCTTGATTCTATGATATGGACATTAAGTGGACAGAAGTTGCTATAAAGGTCCATAAAGAGCAACTCACCATGCAATATACTGCCAATGTACTGACAAAACAACCCTGTATACTTTCAAGGGGTGTTTTTAACATCCAGAGCATTTCAATGCATTTATTTTACTGAAAATAAATCATAATGTTCATGCAAAACACTTCACATTTCAAGTGAAATAAATCTTTATTATTCTGCCTGCTATATAGAGCACATTCTGCATATTCTATGTGGTCTTACTATTCATACCATTTGTTACGTTTACACAATATGATATTTTTCCACCCAGCTCACCTCTCCCTAGGTGCTTGTAAACTAACACACTGATCTAACAATAGACATTAAATATGACAGTTTGGGGATCTGCCTTGGGGAACTCAAACATTTCTATTTTATTTCATGAACACTTTGCAACCTTGTACCTCGTTTATGGTTTTTACTGCAACCTTGCACTGTTTGTCTTGCTTCAAGGAAAGGAGATACTGATATATGAGGGGTGGTTCGCATGTGCTTCTCTCTTCTATTTTCTGTATGAATAAAGTCTGATTAATGTACTAAAGGCTTTGCCAGAAGCCTGTCTGTCCCTGACTGAAACTGTCACAGCCTCTGCAGAATGAAATGGCAGCATGGGGGAAATGCAAAGGAATTGTGCACAAGCTGTTATGAGATAGAGTCTCAACGCAGCTCTGGAGGGAAAGAGGAACAGCACCCCGGAGATCAGCCCTCCAGAGAGACCTCAGCCTTGCCCTCTCTATCCTCAGGAGTCTCTGAGTGCTGTAATGGTCAGGCCACAGCACCCAAGGGTTTGGACAGAAGTCAGGGATTTCTGGAAGACCAAGATCTCATCAGTGCTAGAGGGGTGGTTATGAGGAGAGATTAGGATAACAGGATGCCTCCAGTACAGTAACCACAGTCCAACACCAATGCCTGGTGCAGCAAGCTCTGGAGTCATCTTGCAGAGAAGAGGTTCCCAACAGCGCACTGAAACCCTACCAGAAACTCTTTTATCTCAGGGAACTGCTCTGTCTTATGGTCATTAGCTCATTGCAACTGTGCATCTCTATTTGAACAATTTATTTCTTCCCTGAAAAACTGTAAAATGCAAAATGCATAATGACAACAAAATCAAAAAATTAGCAGTGCTTTATGCATGAATTCTTGCATTTCAGCCTGCATGACACCCAACAAAAAGCTGCCTCATATACATCAGCACCTCTGCCTCATTTCACTTTCCATGCTCACATCTCTGCTTGCTATGCAGCCTCTCAGATGACCACTGAAGTCTCCATAAGTAGAGCCCTTTGCTGAAGACCTGTTAGCCTCCAAAAGATCTGTGATTTTTGGTAGAGAAAGGAAAAACTGGCACCTGTCACACAGTACTGCTCGGGTACATTCGATCTCTGAGAACTGCCAGGATGTAACCCACAACTCCCCCAGTGATGATGATGATGCTACATCCCTGATGCACAACTAACAGACCGTTTGGAAGTGAGTGACGGTGTCCCCAAGGAAAACCCAAAACCAGACAACCAGCATTGCTCCAGTGTAGCAGCTCTGGGCCCAGGACTGTGACAGCAAGCTTGTCACACAGCAGCAGTGGGCCTGGGGACGAGAGCAGGCTGTGGGCAGGAGCCCCCCGTCAGATGGCAGGGACCCCCAACACCACAGAGAGCTGCCAAAGAGGCTGGGGGTACCAAAAAGCCAAACCACCACAGCCCTAAAGGTGCTGTACATGTAGTGGATGGGATTCACATGATTCATATTCATGCTCTCTGCAGGCAACAGAAAGAAGCAGGCACCCTGAGACAGACATCCAGATGGGTTTCTATGGCAGACAGATGAGCCATCTCTGAAAGCCTGTTTTCTCCATTGACTGCAAAGGCTGACTATGCAGGATCCATAGGAGTGTACTCTGTTGCTCAAAATAATTGAAAATTTTTTCACCAAAGTTAGCTGGGCTCTAGTTTTCAAATATGTACCTCATCCAGGACTTTTATACCTTCCGAATTTTGAAAACAAATTGCTTCTTTCTGCTGGTTTAAATACTAAAGTTACACACCTGTCAGTTTTTCATTTTGCTTCTTTTAAATGACATGATAATAGGAATGAAAGATTTTTATTATAATATTTATAAGTATATTTACACACATTTATCTAGCCTACTCATACACACATGAATGTGCATTTTTAAAAAATTTCATTGTCAGCCTTCACTGTCAAGTTTTAAAGTGTTCATATGAATATTTACATTTGAAAGTGTGCTACTAGAGATTTACAGTATGCTTTCACATGCTGTATCTCAAATGCATATAATAATATACATCTCATTTTTTCAGTACACTTTAGCATTGCCTGTTTTATATTTTGCTGGATTCTTCTGAAGCCTTTGAAAGAGTAACCAATTAGCAGTGATTTCAAGGGGCTTTGAATTGGACTTTGTATTGTCTTATTAAAAGAAGTAGCCAGGTTTATTTCTATTTAAAATTATCCTTGGGTTGGGAGGCAGAGTAGTAGCACTGTCATTCTGAGAAATGCCATACGCCTCACCTGAGAAGATGTTTGAAGACATAACACACACATTTGGAAAGAAAGCTCTGTAATTGGTGTAAAAGTCACGGGAACTGTGGGGTCGGAAGTGAAGAGTAGCAAATGCGGTGGCTGATCTCAGGCTGATTATCTGCTTTGTTCTGCTGTATCATCCACCTCTGCCTAGGCTGATGTTCATATTTCAAGCTCTTCATGGAGAGTTGAGGCTAAATACCCAAGTCCCACACTAAAACTGATGTTAATTTAACTTAATTTCCAGTTATAGGTTCTTGCTGTGCCTTTGCCTGCAAGGGGGCAAAGCATGCTTCTCTCAGATCCTTTTACTCCGCTCTAGATTCGTGTTCAGTGGTGTGGGGACATCCCCACCTCCCCTTCCACAGGAACAGACATCACTGTTGGCATGCCCCTCACAGAGTTCTTCGCCTCTGCTGCTCTGGGGGGTCCCCTGGGGCCCCCCACCAGCACCTCTGTGCCTGCTGGGAATGTCACCAGCAGCCTGCAGCACTCGGACTGCCACCCTCCCATCAGGGACAAAGCTTCATCTCAGCTTCTGCCTCATACTCGCCCATATGCTTTCATTCTTCATTCTCAATTTATTGTATCTCACTTAAATTAACGAAAAACAATGAGCTGAAACTATTTAGGGAAGAATCCACATAATTTCATAGCATGTATGTGCCTTCCGCATGCTTTACCAGCCATGCTTTCTTTATACCATTGCCAAACGCACTGAGCAGCTTTCAGTCAATAACCAGTCTCTGCAGATGCCCTTTAGGAAAAGACATGGTCAAACCTGTAAATGAGACAGTTGTTTATTCCTCCTAACACAGTTGTAGGTTTTAATCAAAATACCCTGCAATACCAAGCCAAATACCTCAGAGAACTTAAATTGCTTCTGTATCCACACAGTTGTTTCCATCAACCGATCTATAGTTCCGTCAAAGAAACATAACGGATTTATTTGACAAGTCTTCCTTGCCATCAGACCATATTGACTGGCATTATTTCTGTTTGTTAACCTAGCCTTTCTGTTGAGTCTTCCAGGGTAACTGTTCCAGTATGATAATGGAACCCAGATTCGTGTAAGACTGTGTGTGTGTGTTCTAGGTCCCATTTTCTACCCTTGACATTTGAACTTCATTATAGCACTTTTCCAAGTTTCTGAAGTCTTCTTAGCTCTCCAGGATTCACACTAGTGGTTCAGAAGCCGCCTCAGCTATTTCCTCCATAACTTTTTTTGGGGGCATTACTCAGAGCTGACAACCTGGCAAAGCTTGGAAGACTTCCATCTTCTGAGGCAGGCTCACAGCTTTCACAGAGAGCTGTCTTCCTTTTGCCAAGACAAAAAGCACAGCTCAGCCACTTCAGAAAAAGGGAGAGCTGGGCTGGAGAAACAGGGAGTGCTCTGAAGAGTCAAGGTTGCTGTACCCATTGTTGCTGCTCCTGTTCACATCTCTTCAACAGGAAATGCACACCTTTATTACCATTTTGCCATTTTCTTCTGAATACAATCATAATTAGTGTAATTATTATGCAAAGAGATTCAAGAAATTGCTGCAGAACATGCACACTTCCAGATGGGTTTCTCAAGGTGAAGTGCTGATTGCTGCTATACCTCCTAAATAACCATAAATTCAATGGGATAAAATGAGGCAACCTAACTTGAGCCCCAGTAGGAGAAAATACGGAGAAAGAACTCAGATCATATCTTAAGGACAGGGAGGAAATCAAAGGATAATGACTTGTCTTTTGTGCTTTAAATGCAGCATTTTGTCTGTCAGATTCATTCATCTGATACAAAGAAGAGCAATAGCATACACTTCCAAGATAAAATCAATTATGTATTATCTTAGAGTTGTACAATCTCATTCTTCACAGAGGCCTTAATACAAATTACATATAGCACAATTCTTATTCCGGATCTCTGAACAAAGCTAAATTTGACTGTCAGGTCACTGGACAAATTCCAAGTTATGGTCAGTTTTTCCTGCATTCTCAGAGAG
The DNA here is from genome assembly GCA_013398175.1 of Climacteris rufus. NCBI lineage: Eukaryota > Metazoa > Chordata > Aves > Passeriformes > Climacteridae > Climacteris > Climacteris rufus. Next base: position 262,209 of record VZRZ01001484.1, on the reverse strand, counting down.
TAAAAAATTGTAAAGGCTATCTCGACTTGAAGTAGAATATGAATTTTAAAATATAATTAAAAAAAACAAGCAAATTCAGACTTGTTTGATTTAATTCATTAGCTCAGAGCACTTCTGCTTAAAATACCCTCCTATATTTTATGTCAGTTTTTTAAATAAGTTAAGAAAAGCTTTTTGCTCAAAAACTCCCAAACTGTGGCCAAGTTAGCCACATGTCAGTTAGTTTCTTAATTTATCTCCATTATGAAATAAAATAAGGAAATAACTCTTCTTTCTGTATTTCATTAAAGTGTTTCTGTAAAGTTAAAGACTATTTTGTTATCATGCCATTCCAAATTTCAAGCAATCTATTTTTGTAAAAGCTAAAAATAATATATCACATTTCAGATTATCTTCATTTGCCAAGTTTTGGCAGAACGCACAAAGGTACAACAGAATTTGCTGGAAAATTTGCAGAATTTACAATTCTTAGCCCATTTTCAAAGGGAAGGATGATCAGTAATCAGTTCATTTCCATTTCCAAAAAGACTCTTTCAGAAACTCCACACGCTTTATTTTTTTTATTTTTTTTTTTTTTTAGCATGAGCATCTCTTAGACAAAACAGGAATGGAAGGACATCTGCAAGCCACTGGGACAGTGAGCCTCCCAGTAGCTGGGCAAAAGCAGCATGTGAAGCACTAAGAGGAAAGTTCCTAACCTGGACAAAACTTTGCTTTGAGAGCATGGACAATGAAAGGCACAGCTGGTACCTTTCATTCAGTGTGTCCAGGGTTTACTTTTAAAAAGGAGCTGTTATCAGAAAAAAAACCCCATACAACAACCATAATCACACAGTCTATTGACAGAACAGCTGAGTGGTGTGCATACAGATGAAATGTGAAATCTTAGGCAGGATCACCTGTGAACTGTGCTTTCTTAACAATAAAATCCTAAATAATTAAATATTTCCCACAAAATCCTCAGTGATAGTATTTCTTGGAGCAAACATGTACAAAATAAAGTGTAGTACGTAACCCATGATCAGAAGAGCATTAATTGTAATGAACAGTACAGAATAATTAAGGTACTCTCAAGTCTGCTTGATGTGGGAGTATCTGATGAGAAGTGATATATTCCCAGCAACCCCTGCAAGATGCAAAATAGATGATTTATGCAAAAGATCTGGCAGAGACTGATACTCATAACAACCACACAGCTTCTCATGTAGTCTGCACTGAAATGCCATGGTCCAAGTTGAAGAGCCAGATTATTATTGCACACAGCTTTGATAATGAACATTAGAAAAACACTACTTTAAGGTCAATATGCTCAAGCCCAACCTCTTGGTGCCAGCTCTGTGAATAACAAGTGATGCTCCCTCTCCTCTCTTCCCTGGTTTGGCTTCCAGATTCCTTGTCAGAGCTGCCACCATGCTTGTGTCATTTTGCTGCCTCTCTTCTCTACGGTCCCTCAGTGGACATGGCTCAAGCATATGTTTAGAATAATTTCCCTAATAAGCAACCCTGTATTTTGCATAACTGTGATATTATGTGGTCACCAACCAATGAGTGCTATGCGTTTTACTGACAGATAAGGAGGCAAAATGGGAGACAATTATGGGCCCAGGTGCTGCAAGATTCAAAACTGCTCTCTGATTCTCCTCTAATTACCTACTGCAACCAGGAAAACTCCGTTAGAGAACTAGGAATGCATTTTCTCATTAAAACAGTAGCATAAAATGAGAATCACAAGACTGCTGCAGTGAGCAGGGGCATTGCCTTGGCTATGGAAATAATTGAGTGAGCAATGTGACCTGAAGCCCAGTTCCCTTAGGCACTCACTTTCAATCTGCTGGATTACCCAGCTGGAATTTTCTTCCATACATGACTGCCTGTGCTCTTTCTAACAAAATACAGCTGGGATGCTTCAGAGACTGACAGGAGGTAAGAAAATGGGTTTTAAGTTGTTTCCATAGATGACTAGAGTCAAGCAACCAGCATCTGTCGCTGAGGTGAATGCTCATGAACTCCCTGATCCCTCTTACAACAGGTCTTCCATCTTCAATTGGCAATTTTTTTTCCCCTTGGGTTATCTTTTATTTTGTATTTTTTTTAACCAGAGAAGGATAAATACACAGAATGGGATAGTTAAAAAATAATTCTTCCTGTAGTGCATATGTAACTATTTCAGTGAGTATGAATACTAAGCAGTCACAACACAGGCAGTCCCTTCCTTAGACAAGCACCCCCAGCAATCAAACTTTAAAGGAACTTCCTCAAAAAGAAAGAACTAAGACACTCAGACCAGTTTCTGGTAAACTAGGAGACAGGAGACTGAGCCCCTTTAGGCAGGAGAGGAACAGAATACCTCTACATTTAGCAGGGAACGCTGCTGTTGTTTTATTGCTAGAAATGGGGGCTGCTTTCTGGCATGCTTGCTTTATCTACAGTACAGTGGGAAAGCAGTTTTGCAGAATGAACCCCACAGGCGAGTAATTGCATATCTTGTAAATTCTAGGATTTAGGCAGGAGACCTCAGCTGCTGCAAAATAACTTCCTACTTCTATCACATCTCCTCGAGGTACAGAGCAATTTTGGCTTTAATAGAAAGGAACTGTCTTTGAAGAGCACAGCTGGAGTTTGTTTTGTAGGGATTGCTCCTCACAATACAAACAGGAGAAGGAAGAGGGTGGTGCAGAAATCAAACCAAACAACTCCAGGAATCAAAATGATGTAGCAGTTTTTCTCCTCTCCCTTGAGAGACACCTCCATCAGCACAAGGCTGAGTGTCCCTTCAGCAAATGAATGAAGGAACCAGGGCCTCCTGATTCCCATGAGATTTGCTCGGTGGATTGGGGTTTTTGTGTCATTGTTGGAGGATTTTTTCACATGCCCACAAGAGTTTTTGCTTAGTCAGGGTCAGGATAAGTACACTCCTTGCCTGATTTCATCTAGGCTCTGATGAAATAGCCTTGCCTCATCATCTCCTGTGCCTTTGTCTACACACAAACAAGTTAGCATTTCTAGTGTGGTATAACACAGTACTCTATAAAGGAAGACTAACTGGAACCAATAGCAATCAAACTGTATTTTACAAATCTTTCATCATATATAGCAAATGTAAGTCAGAAAAAAACAGGGTATGAGGTATATTTACGCATACTCTAGGTTAAATCTACAATGGAAAATCCCACTCAGAACTAATTTCCTTATTTGAAGCTTAAGAAAATAGCACACAATCCACATGATATCATACATTCACTGACTGGATAATAGCTGGGGGGAAGACAGCTCACATAGAAACAGGTAAGAAGTAGAGGCAAATTCTCAACAGGTACCTTAGCAATAGGTACATATATATATATTATACACATTTACAAAGTCTAGTAGCAGTAGCTATTTGGACTAATTAAATTACCCTAAATCCCAAAAGTTTCACACTACCTAGGCAGAGTTTAATGAGGCAAAGCTAGACTCTAGGGACACGGTTTCGTGATGGACTTGGCAATGTTAGGTTAATGGTTGAACTCAATAATCTTAAAGGTCTTTAAATGATTCTATGATTCTAGCATTGCAAACATGCCATCTAATTCTGTAAAGTAAGCAACCAGGAACCACAACACTTGAGTTAGATTACATTATTTGAGCATGGGGTACAACCTGATCATTTATGACAAATTCAGCAAGTCACTTTTCTGTTAAAACTTGATGGACAAGTTTTATGGACATTTATGTTGTGTTTAGAAAAAAACAGTCTGAACATCTCTGTTCTTTCAGGCATTTTGTCTTTGGTATTTGTTTAAGATCCTGTCTTTCATTTACACAAAAGTGTATATCACAGTGGTTTGACATAGTATATGGGAGTGATTACTTGTTTATCAGAACAGATTGCAAAGCAGGGTCATTATCCAAGTTATTTACTGTTTTATAAAGCATCAGTCAGACTCAACAGAGAGTCAGATAAGCTCCTGTATCACTGCAGTTGCTCATTTCAACCTATTTCAACTGCATTAAAATAGTACCAGTATCAGTGGGCTCTAGTTACAGCCTGTGCCGAGCTTTGTTTCAGAAAGTGTTGCCACAGTCAAAATGTATGGCTCTCCAAGGGAGTTCACAGCCTGTGCAGCCCTCAGACAGTACTTCACTAAATCCACAGTAGAGTAATAACAATAAGAGAAGATCTGAGGCTCAGAAGGAGAAAGACTGGCTACAGCCAACCATCAAAGACAGATACATTCCTGGTTTTGTGATGGAAAGTTCTGATTTGGTCACTACAGAGAGAAAACATGCTGACTGCAACAGGTAAATAACAGCAGGGCAAGTCTGAAGTGGCATTACCTGTCTGCTCTTTTGTGCCACCCATCCATAACTTCCACTCTTCCAGGGCACGGGGCAATGGCTGATGTATGGCAATGGCATGGAAGGTGTTCACGCTCTCCTCCACACACCCAGCAGAGAGAACAGCAGAGAGCACAGCAAAGCCCTTGTACAGCCCCAGGAACATTTGTACAAGCCAAAGCGCTGCATGTCAAGATCCAGGAAATGAATTAGGGCCCATCTCCTGGCATCTGAGCTTGTGAGGAAGGGCTGGTGATTAGAGAGCAAGTTTGGCTTCTGTCCCTGATGGAAGGACTGGCCCCAGGACCAGTTCATAGGACTTGACTACATTTGCCTCAGCTGCTGATGTGAAACGCTTGCAAGGCTTTTGGTGGGCTGCAGAGAACCAGAGCCACTGTCCCTTGCCTTGCCCAGGTCATTCCCATGCCCTCACTGCGTGTCCTACAGTGCTGGCAAAGAGGTCAGATCCTTGTGCTGGTTTGCCCTGTGCTCACTGCTAAAATAATGGGGTTTTGATGCCCTTGTGGTCCCCTGAAGCTGCTCCTCAGCACCAGAAAAGCTGAGGGCTCTGGCCAGGGTGAGCTGCACATCAGCAGAGCTGACTGTGATCCATCACGGGTGACAGCCCCTAGAATGGGCCTAGAATTGTGCTGAAATTACCATGAAAAATGGAAACAATCTGCCCCAAGCCTACAAAGCTAATGAATCTAAAGTAAAACATGTCAGAGATTTGACACATCCTGGCAGCCCAACAGGTATTTTGGAAATCAGAACCTGCAGTCTCTCCTCATTTCACTGCTCAGACACAAAACTGAACAGCTTTTCTTGGTATGTATGGTAACGCAGCTTTTGCCTCATTTTAAGGCCATTTACATTCTCCTCCTAGACCTGCCTCCCGTGCTGCAGCAACACAAGCATTTCACCTGTCCACTGAGCAAGACACCAGATAAGATCACCTGTCACATCTCATCAGAGCTGCTCTAGCCCTGGCACTCAGCTCACCTCTTGCTGGGGGTATCCATGCCCCTCAGGTTCCCAACGCCAGTGCCCACACACCCCACCAGGCCTCCAGCTCCCTCCTCTGACTTCACCCTGTCTGGCTTCACCACAGATTCTTGGGGGATCCTTGCAGGGACATGTTATGGCACCCTCAAGCATCTTAAGGGCAGCCAGAAGACATCAGCAGCTGGGGTGAGTCATTTGTGTTTAATAGCCCTCGTGTTAACCTGACCCTGCTCTGAATTCACCCATTGGAATACTTTAAAACTCCTGACACCTGAAGGATCCTGAAGCAAAGGGTATTCCAACTTATCCATTCACTGCAGGTGGAGACCTCACCTTTCACCTCTCCAACTTGCCACCTGCAAGTTAGTGCTCATGCTCCCCTGTTCCTGTGTGAGAAGAAAGAGGTTTCCTTGCTCACCTTCTTCCTATAACTTGAGACTTTTACATCTCTCTCAGCTCTTTCTTTCCCAGCCTGACCCATTCCAGGTTATGTAACCTTCCAGAAGCTATTCCAGATCTTTCTCTATCCTTCTTTCTCTTTGCTGTAGTTTGACAACTTCTGCTAATTTTTTTTCAAACCAGCTTAAGGAAAATAATAACGTCTGCTTAATTTTTTTTTTAATCAGATATATTAGCTTCAGCCTTTATTTGAGTAACTCCAAGCTTTATTGCTATTTATTTTTATTTTTAAAAGGAATGAGTGACTAATGGGCTTAGTCCTCCCTAGGAGTTGGATCTGTGGTGAATTTCTGTGTGACTGGATTAGAATACAACAGGAGAAGTAAATAAAGGGATCTGTAGTTGACGTTTATGGCATGCACACCAAAGAGAGAAAGTTTTTTATATTGGCCATGAGGATAAATAACATCCACATCCATCAGCTGAAAACAACTTGTTTCTGCCTGAAATTTAGACTGTCACAGTCCACTGGCTAACCAAAATGAGACGAATATCCATGCTCCACTTCAAATGACAGTGGAGTTACCAACTCCTGTGAACTTCTGCTTTTACTCCTCTGGAAAAAGCCGTAATATGAGACTGGAAGGTAACTAACACTTAAGCTGTAAAGCATGAAGCTATGATGAAGAAAAAGCATTTTAGCTGCATCATTGTCATAAACTAGGTGAGAAAAACCACACCAGAGATGTAATTTATCCTCAAGATACTTCACTTTTTCATGAGAAAAACCCATAGTGGTTTATCCCTACAGTGACTTTACCTCAGCATGGTTTGTGTCAATCAGTTACTCTGCAGCAAAAACACGTTTTTCATGCCAAAACTGCATGTGGTAGTCAAGGACAAAGAGCAGATATGAAGACAGCAATCAGCCCCTCTTCAGTGTTTGCTGAGCAGTCAAGCCTGGCTGGCAGTCGGACACAAGGCAATTATTGATGTGCAAACAGCACTTTGCACTCAGTTCTAATTTATATATTTAAATAGAAAACACATATTCCACTGAATCTGTTATATGCATACCCTTCCCCTGCAGCAAAAATTTACTCTTGCAAAGTAAATTCATCTGATCGCAACACAAAGGTTCCATACTATGTTTGCCAAAAGCAAATACAATGCACTGGCCCTGGCCCCCGTTTTTCTTGGGGCCTTTCTTTCTAAAGAAACATGTTACAAAATTTTTCCTGGGTTTCCTCACTGTTTTATTATTATTATTTCTGAGGCTGGAATTATTCCCACAGCAGTTTACACCCCCTCCCACCCCCCCTTCAACTGCCCTTCCTTGTCCTTAGGAGTATCTCAGCAAAGGTGATGATATCCATGGGGAGATTCCCCAAAGCTTGTGGTGCCATGGCATACAGTGACACACAGAGAAGGTTCAAATCACTGGCTGGGGTTGTTTAGCCTGGAGAAAAGGAGGCTCAGGGAAGACCTCATCACTCTCTACAACTGCCTGAAAGGAGGTTGTAGTCAGGTGGGGGTCATCTCTTCTCCCCGGTAGGGGCTGACAGAACGAGAGGACACAGTCTCAAGCTGCACCAGGGGAAGTTTAGGTTAGACATCAGGAAAAAATTCTTTATTGAGAGCGTGATTGGGCACTGGAATCGTCTGCCTAGGGAGGTAGTGGAGTTGCCGTCCCTTGACATGTTTGAGAAAAGATTAGACATGGCACTCAGTGCCATGGTTTAGTTGCCAAGGAGGTGTTAGGCTATAGGTTGGACTTGGTGATCTCAAAGGTCTCTTCCAACCTGGTTTATTCTGTGATTCTGTGACTCTGTGGCTTGGGTGCTAAATGGTTTTGGGGTATGGTGAGGATGGAAGACCTGTGAGTTACTTAAGTTCTGCTTAAGCCCTCAGTAAGGATAGACTGGACCCTGAGCCTCCAAACACACAGGCTTCTTACTTTGCTTGTCTCTTGTGTTTGGCCGTGAGTTCCAGGCATCAGGATAATTGTATGCATTTACACCATGTGCTAGATATTTTGTCAAGTAAGTTGCTAGATCTATAGCTGTAAAGTATCTGATGCTGAAAATAATTCTAAGCTGAAAGGTAAAATAAGAAAAATTGCCATTTAAAGGTTTTGCATACTGGGGCCACATATTCACAGTGAACTGAAAGCATGACTTTTGAGGTGATTACATATTTGCAGTTAATCTACTCCAGAGAAACAACAGTATCTGACAGTCACATGCATAGGCACCTTAGAAAAGAACACTGAAAATATTAATATTTACATACAGGTCAGCAAGAGTGGCTACAAAAGAAATATTAGGAAAAAAACCAATGGAATAAAGAAGATGGCTTTCAAGATTACAGCCATCTTATATTCAAACAAATGTCTTTAAATGGCTGGTCTTGGAAAAGGTCACAGTCTTTATGAATCATTCATAATATATTTCTTACTGGATTACTTTGCATAGGATGACATGTACCTTCCTCCTTACAAGGATGTGTATTTACATCTCAGGCACAGCCTGTGAATGCAAGGGCCTCTGGTCACTTAATCCCTTAAATCATTGCAAAGGGAAGTGGCCCACTCGTGCTAACAGCAATAGTTTCCTTACAAAGCAGACCAGGAACTGAGAGCCATTAAAACGAATACTCCTCAGTATTTCTAAGTTAGTGAATCTACAATATAAAGAAAACAATAAACTTCACCCAATCTTAAGCATGTATCTGGAAAATATGGGCTTGCATTAATTTCCTTTTTAATTTCCTTAATATTCAAGTTTCTGTCCATGACATTCCTGGTTTTCCATCTTAATTCCTCCAGGAACACTTCTGATAACAAACTGTATTCTGAAAGTATATGTACTAAATAATTTAAATTGCATGCATTTACTGCATGCATCACATTTTCACTTTTGCTAGTCACTTTTCACCATCATATGATTACTATGTGTAATCAGAAAACAAAGTCAACACCTAGAAAGCAGATAGCTTAAACAGGATTTGAAAATGATGCTGTGATAAGTTAACTTCTCATCTACATTTTTACACATACCTATATATTCATAAACAGAGACTACAGAAATATTGACCAACAAAAAATGACACACAAAATAAATGGAAAATATAGAGCTGCACAAGATCTGCTGTATGCATCATATACGATATTTAACTTTATTTACAGCTAATGTAGTTTATAATCCACTTCATCATTAGATACCATAATCCAAAACTGTCTTTCAGGTACTGCTCTCCTACTTACAGCACTGATATTTAATTACAAACAAAAAACAAAGCCTTACACCTACTTCAAATAAAACATTTCCTGAACTACAGTAACATATTGACTCCTTCAATGTAATAAAACTAAATCAAATCCCAACAGAAGATGAATACCTAAAATGGACTTAGAGTCCATTTTAAAAAGGCTTAGAGTGGTTTGTTTTTTTCTTGAATTGTAAATTAAAGGGGGAAAATCTTAGAGTAGAAAATTATTATAATTTTGTAAAATTATTCAGTGTATTAAAAAAAAAAAAACAACAAAACAAACCCAAAACCTCAAAGAAATATAGATAACTAAACACACACCTTCTCCCCACCCCCACTCCCGGCAAAAATTTTCCTTCTAGGATGTCCTGGTTTTGGCTGGGATAGAGTTCATTTTCTTCCTGGTACAGTGCTGTGTTTTGAGAATAATGTTGACACAACACAGACGGTTTAGTTATTAAATAGTGCTTACCCTCAATCAAGGACTTTTCAGTGTCCCATTTTTTGGACAGCGAGCAGGTGCACAAGAAGTCGGGTGGGAGCACGGCCAGGCGAGCTGACCCGACCTGGCCACGGCGATATTCCACACCAGGGAACATCATTCCCAGTATTTAACCTGGGGGTCAGCTGGGAGCTGCCCAGCTCCGCTCAGGGACAGGCTGCCCATCAGTCAGTGGGTGATGAGGAGCTGAACTGGGAATCGCTTATTCCTCTGGGGCTTTACTCCCCTCTCTCCTTTTCATTACAATTATTATCATTATTCTTTTTATTATCGTTTTCGTTATTTTTATCATTAGTACGATCCATATTATTCTTTATTTTGCTTCGATTACTAAACTGTTGTTATCGCAAATCTCGAGGTTTACGTCTTCCTGATGCTGTTGCGGCCCGGGATGGGGCAGGGCGGAGGCCGAGGTTACACCGGGACACGGGAAGGAGGAGAGGCCGGGCCGAGCCGGGCCGAGGTTACACCGGGACATGGGAAGGAGGAGAGGCCGGGCCGGGCCGGGCCGAGGTTACACCGGGACACGGGAA
>VZRZ01001484.1:229284-251904 GCA_013398175.1 Climacteris rufus | reverse complement strand
GGAGCGTTCTGGAAAAGCCGGCGGCGCGGCGGGGCTGGCTCTTCTGGAGCACGTCTGCCCGGTGGGACACGGGCTGCCACCAGTGCCCAGCCGGCGGGGCCTCCCCACCGCAGCCACAGCCCACGGCAGCGATTGAGTGGGGTCACAGGCCTGGGGCTGCCCTGGCTGTCGCTGCTCGGCAGGGGGCGAAGACGGAGTTGGCTGTGCCACTGCCCGGGCACAACGAGCGCTGGATGATCTCCCCGCCCCAGAAGCCGTATCCCACAGGGACCACAGCATCGCGCTGAGTCCTGGGCGTCTTGCTGTGCCGTCAGCCTTCTGTCTTCTCCAGGAACACAGGCCGCTGTCCCTGAGCAGGGAGCGGACCCCGAGCTGTGCCCGTGTCCGAGCCTTGCACAGCCCTGCTGGGACCCGCACAGAGGAGCAGTGGGCAGAGTTAGGGCTCTCATCCTCACGCGTCAGAGGAGGGGAAACCCTGAGGTGAGGAATGAACAGCAGTGGGGGAAGTATGCTAAAAATGCAGAAGACCATCCAAAAAGAAAGAGGAGGAAGAAAAGGGAACGGGTTTTAAGTTCTTGCACTGTGCACATAAACCAAAAATAAAACCGTGGCTCCAAGGAGTTTTTAATTTAATTAAGCATGGCAATGTTGCATGAAATAAGCAACACAGGGACACATGCAGCATGTTAACAACCATACTATGGAAAACCATTTTCATGTATTCGACTTTGTCATCATATATTGCAAATGTTTATAACAATTCCTTTTCTCTGTACATGCAAGAGATAGGAAAAAAGAGATGATCTGTAATTGAATCATCGAGTCGTTCGTTCACCAGGTGGAATGGACATTACTTGCTGGGAAGACATATAAGGCAGTAGATTAAAGAAAGATCTGAGCTTGTTTAGGAAAGTCAGCATAGCAATATAGGATAATCAGCTGAGCAATATAGGAAATCAGAAATGTACAGTGTAGAAAATGCAATGTATTACTATGGTGAACCCTCTACACAACTCAAGAAATAAATAGATAAAGGTTAATCTTTTGGAAAAATGTTTAATTTCTGTTTGGAAATTCTTAAGCAGAAACCTACATGATAGAGCTATATATATGGTACATTCATGGTGAATCTGAGACACCAGAAATGGATCAGACCCCTAGAGCTGACCCATGGACACAGCAAGGCCTTATGTTGCACAGACAGCTAGGAAGTAAGCTGGGAAATAAGCTGCCATTATGTGTACAGCATTCAAATAATTATCATTTTGGCTTTATTCCACAATATTAAGCAATGCAGTACTTCTACTCCAAGTCATGGTCCAGACACTGCACATCAACAGCATCCAAGATCCAGCAGTTAGGCTTCCTAAACCATGTCCAAAAAATGTGAGATACCTATGGGTAGGTGCCACATAAGCCAGCACATTAAAACAAACAACTGAAGAATATGGAGATGGCTGAATTTTATTCTTTTTTATTATTATTTTTTTTTCTCTGGAATTCATAAATTTTGAGAAAACAGTGTGAAGGAACTTACTTTAATTTGGGGGTTGAAGCACTAATCCACAAGCCCTGGAGCTGCGTTAGGAAATACTTTTCTTTCTTCCAAAAACTGCAAAAGTATGTCTCCTTTCAAAAATTGCCCAGAGAAATTCCACTTGGTAGTGGCAAGGTGTGGGTTCGAGAGAATGAATTCTCCCTGGAAATAAGGCCACTTCAGTAAGAACAGGTGGAGCCGTATCAACAGAAACTCTTTATATTTTAAAACTTTTTAGGATTTGTACGCCTATCTTCTGCCTACAGTTGTCAGAAGGTTTAACTCTTTATGTGCATCCTTTGTAGACAGAGCTATCCAAAGGATAGAGCTGCCTTGTAAATCTGTACTTCCATTTACTGGGATCACCTCAAAATGCTCCAAATACAGTGAGGTGCCAAATACAGTGAGGTGCTAAACTCAGGGTGTACCAGTACTGAAATTTCATCAGCATCTTAGCAAACACAAAGCCCATCTCAGTCTTCTCTGCCTTGATTTTGCTGTGATAGCATTCCCTCAGCTCACAGTGCTGGGAGGAAGACCAGTACTATGGGGTCTGGATGATGCTCAAGTACCAGTTGAAAACCCTTGAAGAACACACAGAAAAGCTCAAAAACTCCTGCAAGAACGTAGACTGAGTTGTGTTCTCAATCACACCATCTCAAAGGCAAATGTAACCCCTGAAGATTGGGAACCAGTCACTCGAGGTGGGGGCACCCTGAGGGATGGGGGGTTTATAATAAATTGGTCATTTATGTTCTCTCTTCGTGAAATACTGCACCAGAGCAGATTTCAGGCTCCTACAGGCAAGAACTGTGCATGTGCAATAACGATAGTCTTGATCTGCTCCTGAGAGCAGCACACAACAGTGTAGACACAGCCAAAACCACTTGTGTTAGGTAGGCATTTAAATCCTAGCTAAGCTCTTTGGTTTGATTTACAGTAGAAGTAGGACATTTTTACTTTAGCAAAATCAAGTCAAATCAGGTCAAATCAAAACAAGTTAATTCCTATTCAGAAACCAGTAAAATACTCTTTTCCATACCCTTTAGAAATTAAATGTTAGTTTGACTCACCTGTCAGCACTGAACACTGAATTGCAGCTCATCTTCTCTCAGCCTAATACACACTGTAGATACCAGCTCCATTTGTATGATGCCAGAGAATTCATCCATGCTTCCTACCACTTTTAGTCTATCCAGGGTGGTCTACATTCTCAATTAATGTTTATTTCCCACTTCTCTGTTCTGTTGGTTCACAGAAAAAAGGCACCACTTTACCTGAGCTACCAGGATTAAAGGATAAACTGAGAATTCGGCATGCTCAGAATTCTGCCTCAAAGTAACAAAAATCAAACACACATATCACAGGGTTTGATGCCTAATAGCAATATTCTACACCAAAGGACAGAAAATCATAAAAGCAGCATTAACCAACTGTTCTGCCCACAGACCCATGTCTGCCAGCAGTGGGGAAGGAAGCCCAGGGCAAGCTCCTAAGTACAGAAACTACAGCTTTGGAACTGGATGACAATCTAGAAGTGGGGTGAGCACAGCCTGTCCTACACTCACAACACTGAGTGGAGAGACCACGGAATTGAGAACAGGGTAGGCATGATCCCTCTCTCTGGGTGGCAGCCACCAGCCCCTCACCTGAACCCCTTCCAGGTCCTGCATGACTTCTCTGTTGGGCTGAAATAACAGATTTTAGGTCAAATCACTGCAGAAAATGCACCAAAGTGCAGAAAAAGTGGAGCTGACAGGCAAAAAGCGTGGTCAGAGGCTCTTTTAGCACCTGGCTGCCCCTGGTTTGCAGCATCTTATCCCTGCTCTGGCCTCATAGGCAGCATTTCACACTCTCTCCAGGCTGCTTCTGTGCACAGGAGTGAGAAAACCCAGCCCTAGGCAGCTGCAGTTCCCAACCACAGCCGACCCTGCTTTTTCTACAGCCTCCCACGGAAAGTGGGGTGAGGGACAAGAACAGCCCCTCCTGCTCCCCATGTACTGGCAGGAGTGTCTCCCACCTGTGCAAGCCTTTGCTTTTACCTCTGTCCCACCACTTCTTGGAGACAGCATGAGAAGCAAAACAGCTAACAGCATGGTTAGCAAAACCACTCACTCCTTGCAATATTTTTAAATGCTCTTATTTATATTATTGTTTATATCATTAATTATTGTTTTAAATAATAAATGTGATTTATTTTGATTGAATTGCATTACATGGGTTAGTGTACTTAAATTGGGTTTATTTAGTTTACTTAAATTGGGTTTATTTATTTACCCTCAAGCACAGAAAGTAGCTGGGACCAATCACCAATTTCAGGCAGAGGGGAAAATAAAGACAAGATGATGCCTTTTGTGAATGCTTCAGTATTCAGAGCAGGACCAAATAACACAGTAGGATGATAGTTTTGCTTCAAAATAAAACTTCAGAATAAAATAAAGAGAGAAAAGGTGTAACCATACCTGTAATCATACCATATGAGAAGTTAATATTTTCAAATCCAGAGCAGAGGGAGGTCCTTGCCATATGTATCTAAATCTTGCAAAGGTCTACAATGTAGGTCACATCTATTTAGGACACTGAGCATCCCCTTTGGCTAGTTCTACATGGCTTCACACTGAGGTACCTGAAGAGCTGTTTGGTTCGCCATGCTACTTAACATCCAATTCTGAAATGCTATTCTTTCACTCCAGGTGATGTATAAAGTTTGTATGGGCTTCATCTCAGGACTCAGGACTCTACTTTTGGGAGGCAGGACCAAAAAAGAGGCATTGCAGTGCTGGGGATGGGAGTGCACACATCTTTCATACAGGTTTCCCTGGGATCTCTCAAAGTGCTTTGTTGGTAAAGACTGAATGTGCTAATTTAAGTCATCTGAAGAGCACACAGTTCCTTCATGTAATGGAGAAACTGGCCAATTTTACTTGACTATTAACTTATTAATATTTGGGTCAAAACTTAGGAGAATTCAACAGGATTATAAAGAATGATTTCTCACAGACATATGCACAGCCAGTTCTTCATCCTGAAATTCCATATTCCTCCAAACTGCCGAGATTCACTGAATTCCTCCCAAACCATTGTTATATCAAAGCTTTTGCATGAACCTACGAATCAAAGAAAGCATTCAGTCCTGTGTATATTCTTTGCCTGATGCTAAACCCCTGCTGATTCAGGAAAATATAGATGTAAATTTAGAGGGCCATTTGAAGATTTCTTTGAAGACAAAGAATATGTAGTAACTCGGACAAATACAACCAATGCATCTAAGAACTGAACACTAAAACATACCCCAACCTGATGTTTTTATGTTACTTTATGTTAATACGTTATTTAATTGCTTACCATTCTTGTAAACACAAAGCATAGGAAATTTTGAAGCTGAAAATACAGGAGATAAAAGACAATGCAAAGCATCTCATCCTTTGGCGGGGTTTTACAACTATCAGATTTCATGTAAAGATTACTGATATTTATAAGCTCATTTTTTGTATAGCTGTCTGGGGGCTTGTTTTCAAACTGGAGAGTAATTTGGGCATTATTTTGGACTTCGCCTCAAGCAGAAGTGTAACTACAAATCAAAGGTTCTTTCTGAGTGTTTTTGGTAATGTGTGTCAGAAAGGACAAGTATAAATAGGGAAGAGTTTTAGCAGTGTTTACCTTTATGAACTAAAGTTTTCTGTCCATTTGATAACAGGGGCTGAAAATACATGCCCTCACTGCTAATGGGGAAGGCAGAAGATATTTTCCAATCCCATTTACAGAGCACTACATCTATTTATGCATGTGTATCTACCAAGGGCTAAAGAAGTATCAGGTAGCAAAGGTTATCCAAACTGGAAAGAAGGAGTATGTTGGTGTGAGAAACAAATTGGCTATAAACTGCTAATTGTTGAAAAAATAATCTTTTTTCTTAGGAATACAGTGAAACTGAGTCATTACCTTATCATTTGCTCAAGTAACCATCTTACACTTTAATTGATTTCTTGATGAAGAGCTTAGAAAAAGAGCTAGCAAGCATCTTGGAAACTTTAAGGCACATTTTTACTACTCATGATTGAGATGCCTTGAACTTGCAACACTGCTGCAGATGGGAATGCTGGACAGCCACGGTTTTTTGTCTGAAAATGTTTCTTTACAATAAATTTACTGCAGAGCATACTTCCATAACAATGTAAAAAATAATAATAATAAAGCAAGTACAGTGTATTTTACAATGTCAGGTCATTGCAATCTTGTCTTTCCATTAATAGAATTAGCCTTTTCATACACAATCTTTTCTGTAGATGAGATACTTAGAGAATACAGGAATTTACAAGCTTAGGCTTTCCTTACGTATTTGAATTTCACAAATGTTCAATTACTTTTGGAAACTATTTTCTTTCATTGTGGAAGATCCCTTTGCATCAAGGAAGATGCTCATCCTTGTAGCTATAAACTTGTATTTGTTGTCTTAGCATGTCTCAGGTCTGGAACAAAACTTTTTAAATGTCTCTTTAGTTCAGGGTTCAATATTAATGTATTTGATAGTCCTTGGTAAGGATTAGTTAGTATTGTTTTATTCGTATGTAAAACATTTAATGGAAGACTTTAATTACATATTACTGATACAGTACAATTGCTAAGTCATATCTGGGACCATTTATTCAGGAAAGCAAATGAATGCAAGTGTTCAAAAAAAAAATTACAGAAAGGGAAAAAGAGCAACCTTTTCTTGTGTAGATTTTGGCCTGCAATGGATATGGTCTCCACCACAAAACCACCCCAGTTCTAACACACTCAGTAAAAGAATATAAAGATGGGCCCCATTTGCAAGGGGGTTTTGAAATAAAAATTTCTTTATACCATCTTATTTTTCTTGTCAGAGAAAAAATGAGACCAACTTTTAACCCTTAAAGCAACTGGGATTTTAATAGAGTCTTTATCTTCTGGACCCTAAGGAGGCCATACCCCCGGTATGGTTTGGAAGTGCTTCATAAAACTCCAATCTTTTAGTAACACTGAAGTGCAAGTACATGAGCAGTAGCATAACCTTGTATTTACATTTCAGTCTGGGTTGGATATAATGACATTTTTTTACAGTAATTTTTTATGACACTAATTATGAAAGTAGTAAAATATTTCACATCTCCATACAGCAAGCTCATCTGTAGAATGAATTTGGTATCTAGCAGTAGCAATGCCTCATCTCAGCTGCTGAAGGCTGATGAAATGTAAGGGGTAATTCTGGCAGAAGCCTGAATCAGTGCAGGAAGCATAAGGATGCTCTGAGAGGTTCTTGATAAACGAAAAACACTCTCAGCTCCATGGCATATGTATTGGCAGATTGCAAATTCGTGTGTTGGAGGGGCTCCCAAAACAATCTTGCAAAGGCTGCTGAACACCAATGAAAGGCCAACAGTGGCTGGTATTTGAATCCAGCCAGCCCACTAAAGTGTGGGTTTTTTCTGCCTTTCTTATTTCTTCAAAGAGATTTGAGAAAGAAAGGACACGAATCTCTCTGTATCAACAGAATAAGGAGCAATACTCTCAATTCCAGGCTATTAATTCCCACAAGCTACCAGGAGCCGCAAGGAACAAAGAAGAGAGAACAAAATACTGAAGAACTTTATCCTTTTACCAGCATTTTTGCAATGTGATGGCACCCCTGAGACTTTAATATTGCTGCTGAAAGGGATTTTAAGCACTGCACTGCAGTGCCAGTTTGCTGGGAAACTGCCTTATAACATCTACATTAGCTGAAGCTTGTCCTCCTCTACCTTAGGCTATGGCTTAAGTGGCAACTGAAAGATGCCACTTGCACCGGTTTCTGGCTGACTTTAAGAAACAGCCTAAAGTAACCCACAAAAAAATACCACCAGTCCTTCCTGGATTGGAATAAAGACACAGTGGTTCATAGTGAAATTGTAAAATCAATGCATTTATGAGTCCAAAAAGTTGAAAATGGGCTCTTTTAGAAGTACAGGAACGAGTTACCACTTTTCTTTGGATCACATGGTTGCAATAATGAAATAACATTGAATTTTTCCAACCAAACAGTCCAAATCTGTGCTGTGATAGCAGACTCATTGGTGGTAAATGCAGGCATAGTCCAAGGGGGATGTTGACTCCTGCCCAAATTGTAGCTTTAAGTCAGTAAGTTGGACTACCGGAGAGCAATAAGCACTTCCAGTTAATTTCCCACAGACACCAAACAGCAACCAAAAGCTTTTGATATTAAATAGATGTAGTAGACAGACTGCTGGGCCATCACCTTATCAGTGCACTCCTGGGGCAAGTGGTTGGGAACAGAGACATTTGGTACAAAATACGAGCTTTTGAATGGAAAACCACTATCTGAACCAAGTTCCAACCCAGCTGTGCCAGGAGAGTTTCCCAGGCTGGGTGCCAGGAGGGACAGGCATTGGGGAGGCAGTGGTGGAGGTCTTCAGAGGGGGAAGGTGTCAGGAAGGAGCGGGGCTGGACTAGCTCCAAAGGAACCCAAGGCCAGAGGGAAGGAGCAGTGAGGGTAGTGAAAGAGGAGGAGAAAACAAAATCACTGAGAAATGACATAAAATGTTTGGAACTGTCCGCTATAAATAATTAACTTCCTTAAAATTAGTTGGCTTGATCCCTTGAGAAAAGAAGTGACTTGTCTGCACAGTGCAGCACGAGACATGGACAACCAGATAAACATGTAAATTGGCTGAGGCTTTAAAATACTTTCCTCTAATGATCTGTCTCACTGGATAAGCACTGCCTACATAATAGCTAGAGAACAGCAAAATGGAGAAGCTGGAGCCTTCACACAGACAACATGAATAAAGCTGAATAACCTGAGGAAGAGCTGGAATGGCACCTAGATTCTGGTCACAATGTAGGTTAAAGGCTGAACTTAACATCCAGACACAGGACTAGGCATCAGACCTGACACCTGGAGGACTCGTTCCAGGGGGACCAGAAATGGGACAGAGATACTATTAATTCCCTAACTGTGTCACCAATCTTAAGCAAGGACTCATGGCCAGAAACTTCATAGAACTATAAAAGTCTGTTTCTTATTGCTACTCCTCTGTCTATACAACATATATCTATATCTATATCTATATCTA
This sequence comes from Climacteris rufus, assembly GCA_013398175.1. Classification (NCBI taxonomy): domain Eukaryota; kingdom Metazoa; phylum Chordata; class Aves; order Passeriformes; family Climacteridae; genus Climacteris; species Climacteris rufus. Next base: position 243,276 of record VZRZ01001484.1, on the reverse strand, counting down.
TATCTATATCTATATATATATATATACACATATACATATGATTGCCTCCATCAGTTTAAAAAAAAAAAATCACCAAACTTTTTTCTAGTATGGTATTACAGTCCTTGAAATGCTCTCCATAGGAACAACACTAACAATAATAGTAATTGCAACATGTGTGTTAGTCACGGATTACATTGCCTTGTGAGTGAAGGTACAGATGAAATAATTCAGATTAAATAATTAGCTATTATTGTTGTTGTTGTTGCTATTATTATTGTAACAATGCCATGAAAAAAAGACTCTCTAAAACTTTAAATTGTTCACAAAAGAGACAAAGGTTAGTAGTTTAATGTTTCTCCCCCACACTGGTTTCTAACAAAAATTGTGTAATAAAAACAAAGGATTCCAAATTGTTTCTGAATACCTTTTGAGCAAAAATAAATTACCTGAACTCCAGAGATATTTTTGACAGTGAATTTAAAGGTGTATTATGAGAGAGTAGGAGGCTTGGTGGGTGAATATAATAACTGCTTACCTATGAGTGGTGTATCAGAATCGGTAAGGAGAAATATGGTTACCCTGTTCAATGGATATTAGCCAGAAGAGCAGTCACACAATTCATCTTCGCTAGCAATTCTGGTGAGTGTTGTAGGGATTTTTACAGCAGAGCCATACATCAGCATAAACCACAATTGTTCAGTTGGATGGCAAAATCTAGTGCAGCACCTCTGCTATGGTAAATACTATTGCTCCCATTTTTATAACTACAGAAGAACCAAAAGAGAGTAAACATTTTGATTTTTGATATTACAGTTCAGATTTCCTTTCTGGATCTTCATGGAGCTAACTATTATTGCCTTCTTGGTATTTCTAGTAATTTCAAAAGCATCTCAATGTAAACCTGCAATCAAGCACTGACAGTTTGAAAATTATGCTTTGCCCTATTGAGAGAATCCATTTGAAATGCATATAGTGATTTATTGTAAAATATTTTGTTAAATAACCATGTAATGTTAGTATATATATTGCATTATATACCATGCTCTTCACTGAGTGTTGACAAAAGAGCTTTGCAAAGGATAGGAACTTAGATAATGGTTATGTAAGATGCTGTTAAATGCTGTTTCTATGTGGGATCTCTTCTTCTACAGGTATATCTTAGCATGAGGTGTCAGGATTTGGCTTTGTCCAAACACGGCAATACAAAGAAAATCAATCACAGGTACAGCTCCCCATTTAACATGGGCAATTTTGTTCACATTAGAGTCATTCATATAGCAAATTAAGATTGCTTTACTATAGTAAATTAGACATGGTTTAAATATAATTGATAATTTTATATTATTTTAGCTGAATGTTCATTCACAGGGCAATGAAACCCATGACTAACACCCATATTATGATTTTCTTCTGCTAAAGTGTTCCTTACCTTCAAGACTCATCTTTGCTGAATCTTAGCATCTGATTTGCAAAGCCAGGGATGCCGTCCAAAAACATGTTCCAGTTTCTGTACAGTATGTACTCCCAACAAAGTGTTTCACTTATACATTTTTAGTCAGAGCTTGGTATTCTACATTAAGCCTAGTTGTCAATTCCAGCATTCATAATTACATTGCTTAACCATACAAACAAAGCTGAAGTCTGTTTGGTTTTCACTAATTTGACCAACATAATTAGCATTTCATAAGCTCTCCTATAAGCAAAATATTGGGTCAAATCATTTATTGGTATAAGTCAACTGAAAAACAACAGAATTACCCCAGAGAATAATTTGGCCTATTAGGCTTTCATTTAATTCTGAATAGTTAACCTGTAATTATCTGCTTATGAAAACATAGCTACATAATAGAATCACAGAACAGTTTGGGTTAGAAGGGACCTTGAAAGGCCCTCTACTCCAGCCCTCTGCAGTGAGCAGGGACATTTTCAACTAGATCAGGCTGATGGGTCTGGGCCACATCCAAAGGCCATACTAATCAGTAGAAGACTATCCACTGGTCTCAGAAAGCCTTAGGCTGGGTCCAAAGTATGGTACACTTGAGACTTCAGATTCCACAGAAAATTCATTATTCAGTGTCTTGGCCAGCAAGCTGAGGATATTGCCTTCAACTGAGACCTCCTGGTCTCACTAAACAGCCCTGTAGCAAAAGTTCAGCATCTGTCCCTCTCCATGATCCACAGCCAAAGCAGCAGGATAAAATAGGAGAGGCACAGGAGAGATGGTAGGACTATAAATCATCACTTGAAATGGCAGCCCAGAATTAAAAGGCTGATGAATACCTGGCCATGTTTTATGCTATCCCAATACCCTGCTTTACTGCTTCCCCACTGGAAAAAACTCTTACACAAGCACAGCCTGTCACAAGGAAAATAGGCACATTTCAGAGTTTATAGTAAGAACCCTGTGCCCTAAATTCAAAACTTCAAATAAAATGAAAGGAAGCACCTGAATCTCTTCTATACCATCATGAAATACAATAGGTTTCTAGGTGGGAGTCAAATGCTGGCTGCAAGCTACAATGCCTTGTGTGATCTGAGACCATATCACCTGAGAAATTGCTTCTGTCCCTGTGAAATCTTACTGCAGTCAAGATCTGCAGGAATGTTCAAGTGTTTTACGGTGTAAGTCGGGCAGCTTTTTTTTTTTTTTGTGATGGGGGGCTCAGTTTGGAAGTACCTTCAGGGTTTTTGAAAGCTCAGGTTTGTTAACCTTCCAAGTGTACTGTAAAACTCCCCATCTTAGTCTGCAGTACAAGGACAAGCTAAAAGCAGTGGAAAATGTTACATTCATGAGCTGTCCTCTGGCACTATTTAATGTGTGTAACATACAGAAAGTGGAACATAGCAGTACTTGTTGCATTGCCTGTAATGATTTTTACACATGGAAAGAGGAGGAGGATGTAGAACAGGTGCTGAAAAAATGCCAGCTGGTCATTTATTAAACCTGCCTAATCAGCACAGGCCACATGGAACTTAGAAATGGAAATTCATCTGATTCTGTTCTGCTCATAACAGTATTGTATTCTCTGTATGACTCCTTTATTGCTACTGTCTTGTTTAATTTCTTTTGTTAGAAAAAGCAAAACATCTCTTTTATTTCCCTTCTTTATTTACCTGTTTTATCTCTACCTGTGTTCCTTTTCTATCTGTAGAACAGTAACTTCTATTTCCTTTCAAGAAGTTGATGGTTTGAGGCAGGGATTCTCGGATAAAATTTTGCATCAGGAAGCTCCCTCTCTTTGCTGACCAATGAGCAGCAATCACTGGTAACCGGTTCTGGAAAACACCTTACTTTGTTCTGTCAGCCACAACTGTAGCCTTCTTAATTTCAAGCTTCCATGAGCAACAACAGGCAATTGAGAGGAGTGTGGGGTGAGGAATATTGGTCCCTCACCAGCAACATTCAGGAATCAAGTTCAGATACTTACAGTAGCACTTTTAGCCTCAAATGCTGTGAATCAGTGAAGTTCTACTCTATACCCTGCAGTGTTGTCTTGTTCCTACACCATGTCCTGTATCATAAGCACAAAAGATCACTACACCTGCTCCACTGCAGTGCCTCGAGCCAGTGTCAGTGCCACCCCCATGCTTTTACAGGGGGTGGATGCAATGTGATATGCAGCAGAAACACCATCCCACAGGGAGTATTTATAGATAGGAGAGGATATTTCTACAAAAGGATAAGCCAAGAGATGATGGAAACACTTTAAGTTCCCATGACAGAACTACAAGACTACACTTCCCAAGACACTACACTGAATATGTGAGGAACAATGATAGTGATACACCTTGCCCAAGAGAAGTAAGAGTGTGAATTAGACCTGTCAAATTACCAGCAAAACTGCCTGAAAAGACAAAAAGGGACAGAGGACTCTGAGGTATCAGTCATGATGTCCAAGAGAGGAATTCTGATACAAGAAAGGCCTGGAGGGAGCTAACTAAAAGGTGCACTGTGAAGTTGAGGAAGCTGAAGCAGCATTGAGAGTGTGTGATCCCAAATATGAAACTAAATTAAACCATGAGAGGTAACTCAATTAATTTAAGTGGCCAATTTCACAAATAGAAGTATTGACTATATAGAATGCTGTCTTTCTGTAGATTCTGAGATACACTGGAAAGGAAAAAGCAGTAAACCTTATTATACTATTATGTTTTAATTTTCACTATAAAATACTTGCCATTTCCTTTGAAATGTTCTCATCACAGTTTTCTGCAGAATTCAGACCTTAGCAGATACGTAAATCATGGAGGTACTTTTTGCCTTGCCTTGAAAAAAATCCAGTTATATTTGGAGAAGATCACTGAATGACAGCATTTCTTATCCATGTATCAGCACAGGGCACTGTTGTCAGTCTGGTAACACTTCTATATTCTTTTCTACTCTCCATACATTGCTTTAGAATTAATATTGAATAGGAACAACTTGATAACATAGATATTTTATGTGGAACAGTACTCAGTTCCTGAAAGTACTTCTCAAGTCAAGAGTGATATTCTTGTAAGAGTGGGGAAAAGTGCTAATAATCTTTTATCTTGAGCACTGATCAGTGATGTGGAAATGACAGATTAAGCTAAAGCACTAAATCTGTGCACAGTAAGAATTGAATATTGGTCTTCTACTTCCTAGTCAAATACCTTAAGCATCCTGACAATATTGAGCTAGGTGAGGAAGGGGAATGCTGTCTGATATAGTAAAAAGTCAATTTAATTTGTTTTAAACCCTTGGAGTTGCAAAGGTTTAGAAAGCTTTCCAAAACACAAAATAAGGACACAAAATAAAAATAACTAACAATAAATACAATTGGGACTTAAATCAGTCCAGCAAGATATATGATGACATTATCTCACTGATCCAAGTGATTCTTTTCAGTCCTAAATGCTTTATTCCTAAGAGTAATTTTTCATTACATTCTTGGTTCACTGAGCAGCTCTGTTCAGCATTCGCTGTAGCAGTCAATGCCCCGGCCATGAGGCAGCCGTGTGGCTCTGGGAAGCAGAGGATCCCTTCCAAGTGCAGGTGCTCTGGCTCCTGCCCGCTCGCCGGAGCAGAGCTGCACAGCCTGGCCTGGTGTGGTGCTGTCTCGTGGAGGAGACACTTGTTTTGTAACTTCACACAAAACACTGCACTTCTCTGTTGGTGATTTTCCTTTAGACATTGTTACAGAGATTGTGAGAAACAAAAGCAGTCGGGACCTTTCATCATTGCACTACAGCAATGGAAATAAGTAAGAAATACAGCAAGACTATGCCATGTATGTTCATTATCTCTCAAAGCCACTCGAGTATCTGTGTACAGCTACTGCTGAAGGCCCTTGCCACCATTTTCAATTACTAACCACCTTTGCCCCATGACTGGTCTAAGTAGATGGATGAATGTCATTCTTAAACATGAGTGACAGAGGCGTATGTAGCTAATAAGTGTGCTACTGGTGCAAAGTTTATTAAAAATAAAACCATTTTTTAATTTAAGAAGATTCAAAAATGTAAATGAAAATAAAATAATTGAGGTTGTAAAGTCAGGCAGTTGAAAGTCAGGAAACATGAAATGTCTTTATTTGGCACTTCTGAATAAGCATTAGGATACAAACTTAAATTACACAGTGACTGACTGATGACCAGAACGACTCCCATTTCAGGCATTCAGTGCAAAAATAATCACCACCTTGTACATTAAGTCATGCTAACGAATAAGGAAACTCCAGTGGTGCTAAGGGTAATAGAAGGCATACTTCTTGCTGTGTATACACACAAGAGGACATTAAATTACTTCAGAGAACAAGATAAATGAAACAACACGAGCACATCCAACATCTAGGCTCCATCCAAATTGTTCAGAAGAGATTCACCAAGCCCTTAGTGTAAAGTTCAAGAAGGGGTTGAAACTGGAAGCAAAATACTTTTCAGTTTTTTCAAGCAGGAAGAAAAAGACATTATTTCAGTCTCTAAAATTTAACAGGAGAATCAAATCTGTGCTCCAACAAAACCACCTGAAAAGTTAAAAGCAGGGATAAACTTTTAATCTGTAAAGGGATAGCAATATGTAACTACATATTTAGACAGCAAAAGTCTGATAGCCAAGGCTTACATGGGATACATTCATTAGTTTTTATCATTTACCTGCTTTGCTGATGAGCAGTTTTCAAAGCTATTGACTGGGAAGCTGGTACTCTTTTATGTAGGCCATTCCTAAAGATTAGAATTAAATTCTGTAAATCCTTATACATGGTTGATACTTTCAAAGAAAGAAATCCAAGACAGTATGACAGAAACTCAATTTATGTGAAGTGGTTTAATTACTGTAATGAAAATATAAAGAATTTTGCCAGCTCAAGATTTGGTCAAATGTGCACATCCTTAGGAGATTAATCCAAGAATATTTAGACCAACTGAGACCTGCAGTCCATGTAACACATAACAGGAGTGTCCTGCTTTCACCCTTGGTTAGGAGGAGACATTTTAGAAAAGTGAAGAACCTGAATGCCCCATCCTTGGATGCACACTACTGGCTTTCAGCAGTCGGTGGTTTCAGATCCTCCTCATGAGAAGTTGCATCTGATCACTCTGTGAAATGGCTGCTAAGAACTCAGCTTTCTATGTTATTTTCAGGAAAGTAATTATTTTTTGATCACCTAACACACAGAAATCAATAGAAGTGTTATATGAACAAAATTTCTTGCACATTTAAAGCCCAGGCTGGTACAGTGAGCCTTTCTTAATGTAGCCATGTCCACCACTTTTCTGACTTCTCACTCCCTTTTCAAGTCAACTTCTCACTCTTTTGAGATGACAGCAGCTGGTCACAAACAGCTGAACCACCAGCCATGAAGGGCTGGGAGAGCTGTGTTTCCAGCAGCAGGGACTCAGAAGGATACCCAGGCTCTTTGAGAAGTACTGCTCACAGAGAAGTTCCCAGAAGTAGAGGCACAATTCAGCCATGAGGGTTGAGAAGCAAGGCAGGGGACATGGGAGCTGGTGAATACAAATGGATTATTAAGAGTATGACTAGAGTATGATACAGTAAAACAAGCAAAAATGGAAAAGAGCAGAAAGAGGAATAGAGCCACAAGCCATACAATGAAAGGTTTCGTAGACAGTGGAAGATCTCATTTGATGAAGCTTAATGTTGAATTAAGCTCTTTTAATAATCTGATCATTTTTTTAACTGCTTCTCTATCTTTTGTGTAATGTAGGTTTCTTTTGTCAACTCTTGATTTTTACAAAAGCTATTCACACTTTTTTTTTTTTTACCATAGTCTTATCCATTCTGGATTTAAAAATCTGCATTTTTATATTCTTATTATACTGATGTAAATTTAGAGAGAAAATCTGAATAGTAAGTGAAGAGATTGCACTGCTAGGCTACTTTTCATTCTCCATTTAGAACAGGAATGCCTTGATTCAAAAGTAATCACATAAAAGCAACTAAAACATTTAATAGGATTGATCTAAAACTGGTTTATTGAAGAGAGACAACAGCACTTGACAGATTTTAAGAGATGAAATAACAAACCACATTCATATATGGACTAATAAGACTCCCACTGAAATTAATATCAGGATTGTGGCTTTGAACATAACTCCTCTTTGTATTTTTGAGTACTACCATCACAGCGTTGTGTTACCACACTAAATGGCATGAGAAACTACTGGACTGCTACAGATTGCACACAATATACAACTCAGTTTACCCTCTGTTTAATTATTTACTTACATCTTTTCTAATCAAGGGTAAAGTGACTATCATATATCATCATTCCAATGCATTTACCCCTTCACCAAGTAAAAACTTCTTCACAAATACAAGACATAAAAGCAATATCCCCCTGCAAAAATCAAACTGCCTGAATTGAGAAGATAGGTTAATCAGAAAAGGTATTTGTATATGAAGTTTTTATAAGCCTCAATGACTTTACAGACTAAAGTATGACAATGTATTTCAGAGTGGTGCTAAAGTAACAGAAAGGTTTCTCTGTGCACACTCAGTTTGAAACATGAGTTAATTTCTTACAGTTATCTCTTAAATGCCAGTCATATCAGTTCTGAATATGCATGATGAGTTACTATTTCCTAAGATACACCCTGGCCAAGCCCTTATGCTCATCAGGAAATGGAGCAAGAAAAATCATTAAAAACTTCACATTTGTTCACAAACACAGCAAGGACTTATTAGACTGTGCAGAGCATCACCCTCATGCAGCTTCACAGCTTTTGGATGAGAGGAGATATTCCCTTACAGTTTGCTTTCCCACCCTTTTATTTAGTTATGCTATTTACACTTGCTCCTGTTGGGGATGGTGAATATGAGGCTGCTGTGCAGTAGGAATGGGTAAAGCAAATACGCCCTTGTCCATTGCTCTTAGATACACACAGTTTCTTAGCATGACTCACATTATTCTTTCTGTAACTCCCACCATTTATAATTTCACTTTCCTGCAGAGTTCCTGACTGGCAGATTGCTAACACTTCTGGGCTTTTTTCTTGCCTGGCATTTTCACTAGCAAGAGTAAGGGCAGTTGAGTCAGTACTAAATCCAGATTTATATTAATGAACTTGCACTTCCCAATTAACAGAGCTTACAATTGAACTTTCCTAAATTTAGGCATTAAAATTTTATGACTGATTTTAAAATTAAGATATTGAAAACGTGCCTTGTAGCACTTGAGCAGCTTTTAGGATATCTGAGATCTGTGGCTTGACTGGCCACACTGACTTAGAATATTTATTCCTTAGGAAAAACACCACATGAATCCCTTAATATTATTTTGCAACTACTATGGCTAGCCCACAATGCCCAACTTGTAGCTTAGAGCAAACATAGGGCTTAAATATTCATTCATTATCATGTGAATTAGCAACGTTTCTTCTTCATATTTAAATAATCTAGCGTTTGAGTACAGAACGTAATTCCCTTGTAAATTGTGTGATCAGCATCTGAATAACATTGTTTTTAAAAAATCTGTAAGAAATAAAGCATCAAACTGTTCGTTTCAGTAACAATGATGCAGGTCCCATACATATTTGCTAAAATATTATAGAGATTTTCTTAGTGCTTTAAATTGCTTCCCTTTTTTTTTTCTTTTTTTTTTCTTGAAGGGGGTTAGAGCATATTTTCCTTTATCTGTTTGTTCAGAAGTGGGTGATTTTTGCTGCACTGCTGATTACTGAGACTTTGCTTTACCAGTAGAAGCTGGCAGAGAATTACCAGTGCTTATAGGATGTCATATAGATCTGCTTTCTTTTAATATGAAGCTATTTCCAAGTCTTTTGAAAGTTGTCAAAATCAACTAAGATAATTCTTGGATCAATTTGTGAGGTAGAGTGTCAATATCCAGCTATTGCTGTAGAATATTCTGTTATAGAAAATTAATATATTTTCACAGTAGGGAAATTAGGCATGACTGTGAAAGAAACAGGGCAGAAGAAAACTACATATAATTAGGATGAGAATGAGAACCCAGGTCAGTAACTGTGAGCAGTTCCAGTGTGGATGATCTGTGCCTGCTTTGAAATTCTCAATGTGGCAAACTTCTGTCTGTAACAGGATTTTCTTTTAGATGTGGATAATTTTAAAAGATCCAAGTAAAGAGATGACAGATAAATGAACCTTGACACAAAATATCCATACACGATGTCCAGTGCCATTCTGAGACACTCAGGTGTGCAGGTACCCAAGTCACCTGCACAGTGGCAGGTAAGATACAGAATCTATAGAAAACCACACCTTCCTTAAGTACCAGCTGGAGATAGGGATGGTTACACAAGGGTTGCATTAGATGTGTGGAAATCTGAACAAAGTTGCAAGAGATAACGTTAAGGAACAATGTGTAAGTCCTAGAAAATTTCCTCAGTCCTCCAGTGTGAAACTTAATTCATTGTCATGCTTGCTACTCCAGAGGACACACAGACAATGGGTATTGGCCTTGTGTTTGTGTAAGATGATGAAACGATTATTTGGTATTTTTAATTAAATGAATATTCTGGTATGACAGTCTGTGGTAAATGCCTAGAACAGACTTATTCTGAAACACTTCTACATCTGGTATGCTAACTGTGGCTCAGTAAAGTTAAACCTATATTTTTAAAGGCAAAATCATAGCAGTTTTGCCCACGGAACAGGTAGGATGAGATTCAGTTCTCCTACATCTGAACTAGTCACCCCCAAGCATCTTTGCAATCAGTCTGACTTATTCAGACACCTACTTTAAAATGAGATTAATTACACTTTACACTGACTAGACCTCCACATACTGTAAAGAAATGCAAGGGCAACAAGCTCAGATGGAGACATCTGCACTGCATGAATTCCACACATTGTGATAGATGCAAATAAGTGTGCACTGAATCCCTATTCCCATTAATTTTGGCTGTATAAACACCCCTACACTTGCCATTTCAGACAGCAATACCCTCCCCAGCTAGCACCGCCTCCCAGCCCCCCAGTGAATACAGAAGCACTACTATCCACCTAAGATAGAAGTTAACAATATGAATGATTTACCCAAGGTTTCAGGAAGAGTTCATAGCTTCTTTTTATTTCCACACTTATCCTCACAGACATGGGCACAAGCTAACAATACACGCTTCATTCTGTTGTGATGTCAATACTTGCAAAACACATTTAAACCCTCTGATGATCCAGAATTATGAGGTCTTGTTATTGTGACTATTACATAGTTGGACTTCAGCCCCAAGTTCTGTTCAGGCTGCATAGATATAATCTGGTGGGAAGATTGCTGCAAACTCCAGATTCCCACACTTCAAGCATTTCAACTTCATAAAACTGAAGTGATATTTTGGTAACAGAAGGTCAGTAAAGGACTTAATAAAGAACTTGTAGACGTGACTTGTCAATCATAGTCCTAGGTACACAGATGTTGGTTGATGAAAATTAGTGATGACTGTTCAAAGGTTTAATTAGGCAAGAAGATGTACCAAAAAGGGTATTGTTTGGATTTCAAGTTGAAGTCTTGAACAAGACTTATAGGCCAAAGAGCAGAGAATGTTAGTTTATGGAACAGGTCTCTTTAGTTGATGGACTAGTAATTTCTCATACATACATGACAATGAAGCATTGAGGTGCCACAGGCAAACAGCCAAATTACAAAATTATGCTAAATTAATATCCAGGTCCTCAACGAGGCAGAATTCAGCTCACAGATCTATAAGGCACAAATTCTGATGTCTACAGTTCCCAAAGTGCCTGTGCTTCTAGGACAGTCAGTGGTGCCTCTGATGATTCCCTCAGGCTCAATTCGGCTGCTCACGTGCCAGTGCCCAGTGTCACTGCTGGTGTTCTCAGGTATCACACCTCACCTCCAACTGCCACTGTAAAGAACACAGAACATACACCCTCTGTACATCCTACAACTCATGTCTTACCCCATGCAGGTGTCTCAGATAACCTAAAGCATCTGAAATATCAGTTTACCCCACTCACAGAGGCTGTTCAGCTGAATTTCTCAGTTGCTGTCTACATACTGACTAATCCTCATGCACTATAGTGGGATCTTAGGCATGTAGGGATTGAGCCAGTGCATAACTACAGGTGATTGTGTTTAGTACTTTATATTATTATTATTGCTGTTGTTGCTGCTGCTGTTACTATGCATCCCCCTGACTTCTGGGGCTACCTGTTTACTCAGAGCTCTGCTGACATTGAAAGATATCACACAAGACCTAAGAAGGACTGGAGTCTTTTAGCACAGTAGCTGAGAGCAGCATGGAATAACTTGAGGCTTCTGAAAAGGCATTAGATGTCTGATTAAGGCAGAAAACTACATTCAGGTACCTTAATCCCAAACCGAATATTATCTTTAGATTCTGACATAACTGGTACCCTATGAATTTGTAGCTAGATTGTAGAGTTGATTAGAGCAATAGGTCATAAAGAATGTAATTTTAAAAAGTAACCCCTTAAGCTTACAGAAAAGTGAAAAGAAGTATGATGGAAGCAAAGACAGTGGTGCTCACAACCCCACCTGGCAGTGGTGTTTAATAGCTTGGTTGAAAACAGCAAAATGCCTTGTACATTAACTTTATAAAAAGAAAAATGTTAATGAAAGAATTTGCTACCTGAATGATGACAATGCACACAGGCTACCATTTTACAGTAGAAAAAAGTTTATGGTCATCTTCCCTACAAAGTATTATTTATCTATGCTTAAATATGATTTATAGATATGCACCATATCTATGTTTATGTAATTTATAAACCACTTATTTATCTTATTTTATGGGTAAAAAATCGTGAATGTATAACATGTCTATACAATATTAAAATACATCTGATAACAAGAGGGTTGATGAGGATTGAGGGAGAACAGCCATATTTGTATTGAACAGTTACCTTCTTTTTCTTCAGTGTCCTGCAGAGCTAGGGTAAGCTAACTATTCAATTATCAAAAGCAGCAGAAAACAGTTTAGAAGTTAGGTGGACACAAAAAATTTAACCTACCTATGCAGCTCAAACACAAAGCATACAGGCTTTGGAGGAACAAAAAATGCTGAATTTCTAATAATAAAAGTATTTAGGGATCCATTGTGAAGTCTTTGGAATAAAGAACCACAAAAACTATTTGATTTCATGCTTACAGGGCAACAGAGGGGCTGTTTATTTAATGCATGAACATGTGCCTATTCAGGATGCTGAACTCACTAGGACTAGGATGACTTTCAGAAGTTTCATATGGAGCAATGCCAATATCTATTAGGGCTTTTTTAGGTATTACAAGTATCCAATTACAGAATGTTTTGAATATTTTTTACTCTTACATATAAAGAAATTGAAGTCTTACTCTGAATCATTACCAGCTTTCTCAGTTTGAGAGAAACTTTGTTATTGCCTCTAAAAATAGCTGTGTGTGCAGTTTGGTAAAACAGAGCTTTACACACTTTTAAATCCCAGCAATAACAGCTTCATTAAATTAAAATTATTTTTTTAAACACTGATATTTGTCAAATATATCTGCTTCTGAAAAAATACAATGGGTATGTGTATGATGATATGCATAATGTATATTGATAATTTATCCCTTTAACACTAGCAGAGTTGAGGAAGTATAACTTTCGACTAAACATCCAATTTCAATGGCAATTTTCTGTTTAACACTCTAATGATCAGTAGCAGATTCAATTCATAAAAATGCCAAAATAACTTCAGCTGGAATAAAATGCACAAGAATTGTTCTTCTAAAATATTATTTTGTTACTTTTTGTTAACTCGGGGATAAGTTAAAGGCAGCACAGTACTGTGTTGCCACTTCAGAAACTAACTGATCAGCCAAGAAGATGCAGGATACATCCATTCCAAGAACACTATGGATGGAGCCAGCATTTCCACATAACTGTAGGACTTTCCACCTTTTAGCATTTTAAAACCAGCACCATGACTATCTAGACATGAAAAAAATTCATGTTACAAGGACCAGCTTAGAGATCAAAACTCCCCAGTTCAAATGTAGCTGGCGAGGGAACACAAGCACATTTCTTATGACTGCTAAACTTCTCCTAGCAATACTTGAAGCAAAGGCAATATCAAGTATGCCAAGCAGACACTTCTGCCACTGCCTTATATTCCCTATTTCTCTACCCATTTGTTTTTTTTTTTTTTTTTAATGCCAAAATATTTTATGCCTCTGATATTTTTATGTATTTAACTACAGGCAGCAATCAAAATGCTGGCACTTCCTGGCTACTAACATTTAAAGCTTCTGTCACGAGAGAGAAGGAGCATGTCATGTACTCATAAGGAATAGATTCGTTACCAACAATTGCTATTATTGGCATGTTTCAAATAAGCTCCAAACCAGCCTTTTTCTATGTCTTAACCTCCTGTTGCTGAGCAAGGAATAGAATCAGCAAGCATCTCAGGAGATCTGGCAAAAATTTATTTACTAAGAGATAGAGAGAGAGAGAGAGAGAATGAGAAGGCAGGGACCCCAGCCCTGCTCCTGTGTGGAACTACCCTAAATCAGACTTCTTCTGCTGTGAAAAAAAAAAAAAAAAAAAAAA